>CABFPE010000024.1:2496004-2511644 GCA_900660155.1 Hofstenia miamia
AACAACTAGTAACAAGTCAGGTTGCAAATAGATTGAACACTTTTACAAAATAGAAATTAAGCCAAGTTTTACCGTGCTTTGAGTATACACTGAGCTAGGATAGGGTACACATAAACTGTATCAATTGAGCTGAGATGTGGTACTCAACCAAACAGATGAAATGGTGAAACTGGATGTGGAGATCAGCTTTGGGCAGATGCCCATTGAAGATCATTGGAGAGATTACTGCATGGCTTCATCACCTAAATAGTGAATGGTTAATTCTAGTTTACATAAGTTAACAGAAGCAACAAGTCAAGCAGTATGTAACAAGTAAATCCTTACCCACAGTAACACAACTAATGTTATACAGTAACAATAGATATACAGTGACAATGCATAAGGATGTTACATTTTGCTACAATGTCTGCCCTATTTATACATAGTTTAAAATAATTACCTGCCTTTGTTTACAACTCAAGAAATCATATGATCATGTTTCCCTTGTAAATTCAATTGAGGAACAAAAAACAAGTATCACAGCATTGAGGGGACATAAATATAGCATCATAAATTTAGCTTGAAAATAAGGAGCTGATGTCAAAGTGACGTAATCAACACTAATTACAAAATAAGAAATAGATTGAAATCAAAATAAATTTTTCAGAAAGTTCCTGAGTGACTACACTATGCATCAACTCAAAACCCTCAGTAAGCTAGTATAGTAGGGAATTTAGCTGATTTCATACTGATGCCACACTATCATTTCATTGCTAGTTCCTTATCCTAACTCTGGATGTTTGTATACATTTCATTTTTAGTGATCCACATAAGAAAGAGCCTCATTATATGTAACTTCTTCTCTCTTATAACCAGGGCTTCCCATTTTGCTGTTAACAGCTAAAAAAGCTGTTAACAACAAACAGCAACCTTTTTGCTGTTAACAGCATTGATATTTTCTTACTTAGTCCTTAGATTGAATAGATAAAAAATTTGATATAGGCTCTGACATTGCATGGATAGGAGCATAAGCATACACTGAGTTTTTCAGCATCCTTGATCATGTGAAAATATAGAAAAAAGTATACTCTAAAAATGCATTTCTTGACTTGGTATTTAATTTTTTAAATGTTTTTTATTAAACCATTCTTTATTTAATCAATCACAGTTAGTTCTGAAATTGGGATGTAATGAAATTCCCCCAGGCCTCCCTTATGTACACTACTGGATAAGAAACAATAACATAAGGCTTAAGCAGAAATAAAGGAAAGCAATATGCTGTAAAATATATATAAATAAAAATAGTAGTAAAAATGGCAAGAAGTTTTCTGCTTGTATTACTATAAAAATAATCTAATGTTATAATACCCATTCCTTTGTAAATGTTTCAAAAATTGTACCAAATGAAAAGTTGATCATCAATTCCAGAATTTGATAAAAAGTGAAACATGACAAGGTATAAATGTGTACAGCACACAACACAATTGTAAAATGACTCATGATAAAGAATAAGTATTTATGAATATTCAATTATAAAATATTATAGATACTGGTATGTTAAATCAAATTCTATCAATGGTGTTTACTGACTATTTGGGGATGCAATTATCTTTTTCAATGATTACAGCACTGGTCTGAATTCTTGTGTGTCATTGATGGGCTGTTGAGAAGATTGAAGGACATTTATAGTGTGTTATCACCACAGATAATATGCCAATATGGGTAAATTTTATGTACTGTTTTAATCAGAATTTGTTTGCTGTGACAGCTTGCAGCTGCTAATAGCACTGTTAACAGCAGTGCTATTGGGAGCATTGTCTATAACACATCACTAACACATCTAGCCATCTCTAATTTACTAAACACATTGTACAGATGTTATTATATTGCCTAGTAAAAATGTAGGAAAATATATAATATATTCTAAGATCCCTTAAAGTAACCATTGATGTCATCACTGAATCTGCTGCTGATGTGTGCACATCTTCTTCCTTGATACTCATACAAGGGCAATAATGTGTGAATACTGTGCTTAACATATTTTTCTGTGTTAGCATGTCAAAAAGCAGGGGTGCATAATGCATAGCATCTTCTATTGTCATTTTTTCTGGGTCAGACACATCAGATTTTATCATAATAATCACTTCTACACATAACATCATAACACCTTGTAATCATTTCATTATTATCAATCCATGCTAGATCACCAACTCTGCCAATCAGTATTAAAATTCAAAGGGTCAATTGTGTGATTTTACTATTTACTTTCTCCAATTGTATGCTAATAGACTGTCTTTTCTTGTATGAATCAATTAATAATAATTTTCCATCTGTGAAAACTTGTTCTGCATTGTACTCATCACTCTTGCTGTAGGCTCTGGCTCCTCCAATACCATTTGCATAGTTCTTAGCTAATCAAGTGTTTACAAATATTATTTTCTTTTTCTTCTTCACTCTTCAGACAGGAATGATTACAGGTGATTTCAAACTGGGTGGGGGTATGCACAAAAATGTGAAGTTGAAATCTTGTGTTTTATCTCTGTGAACCCTACTTTTTTCCTCAATACTGTGGTACCTAAATTGGCCAAATAATTGATATAGCTGCTTTTTATTAAGTTCCAGAATTTTGTTCCAAGTCCATGATTTCATAAATTTTCTCTCTCTGCTTTGCTGATAAAGATTTTACATGTTGTACATTTTGCATCTAAAGCAAGTTGCCTGCTTGGAAGCTGAATTGCAACAATCTCATATTTTGTTAGCATCTCAGTCAGAAGATCTTCATTAATCCTAACACATCCTTATCTGATATTTCTCTGAAGCATTGTTCTGTGACTGTTAGCTTGCCTAATTCACTTGTTTCTGAACTTAACTTGATTCAGTGATGGACCATTTCAGCATAGTCATATCCCCAACTTTTCCTAATTCCTCTAAGTTTAGTTTCTCAATCAGATCTTTTGTTTTCAGGGACATCTCCACTTCTGACAAAGCTAACAATACCTCCTCTCTAAAAAACTGTTCTGGTGTTTTAATGACCTGATCAACAATAGTTATAGTCTTAAACTTGTTTAATTTTTCAGCATCTTATTCAGTTTAATCAGCTCATTATAGGAGCAATGAGGATGATAATAACAGCCTTCTATTCTTTGTAAAAAATATAGCTAATATCCATATGACTCCTCTCACTTAAAAATCAGGAACTTGATCTTATATAAAAAATTTATTTTGAAACACTTCTTCTCAGTAATTTCATACACAGATTTTATCTCTAATAATACATTTTCTACCAATGGTTTAAAACACTACACTTACAATGCCCAACTTTAGCCACTGTCCATTAACCCTCAAACGACTGGCTAATTGCACATCTTAATCAGTCCACCTGCTTACAAATGTAAGATATTCTTGTCAAAGGTTAAAAATGGTCTATTCGTTCACAAAAACTTACATTACACATAGTATAGGCCCACAATGTGATAATCACCTTCACGAGCTCACCATGTAACGTTGCATAAGCATCATAGATATCAGATCTATGATAGATATATATTTGCGAACGATATCATAGATATCGCTAAAACTGTAGCAATGAATGCGATTGAAAACGAAAATGATTACAAGTACAAATGACGCATGCAAAATGTATTGACTTACAAACATTCAACGTGAATATAATGAAGTTGTACAAAACAAATCAAAACGTACATAAATGCAAGCGTAAGAATTTCAGGAGGAACAGTTATAACAGCGAATGCTGACCACTTTGTGGTTGCTGCAAATTCTCTTTTTGCAATTGTCACAGGCATTGCGTGTTGTTCTTCTGCACATGGAACATTGCTAGGGTTTTTTGTCAACTGCATTTGGGATATTTGTCTGGTGTGTGGTCTCTTTCGACAGACCGAATCTTGTAAAACTTTCTTTAGTTTGACACAAGACGCGTGGATTTCCCATTCTGTTTCGCATATTTTCTTTTGCCAAAGCTTCCGCTAGGTTCTTCATAAATTGTCGTCTGCATTTCGTATTCACAAGTGAATTGCTTTCCTTGCACAGCAAAAATGCATTGTAGACACTCACGTCAAGCACATTGAAAAATATCACCATTGGATAACGATTCGTTTTTCGCTTCGTGGTGAAGTCCTCAATGCACGAATCAAGGACATCGACACCTCCTTTCCCTTGGTTATAATCATGTATGGCAGCAGGTTTTTTATCTTCTCGTGAAGTCTGCACCCCTGCAGAGTAGTGAGCGGAGGACATCAAAAGTACATTTTTTCCTTTCTTCGGCACGTACGACAGAAGCATGATTCTATTTTCACTGTCCCATACTTCTTTGGTAGAAAATACGGATCGGTTTTTCACTGTCTTCATTTCTTTTGGGACATCTCGTCGACTGGCCATGACAGTGCCTGTCATCGTTAGGTCATTCTGCAGTAGGGAGAGGCAAAGAGAATGGCTTGTAAAGTAACGATCCACAAAAACATTACGACCGCTTTTGTTGTAAAAAGAGGTAAGAGACAAAACAGTTTTTTCAGCCAAGCCAGTCTCTCTTCGACCATCAACACTTCTTCCACTGTAAATTGTTCCGGCCAAAGCATATCCATTCTTTGCGTCGCAAAGCCAAAAGAACTTTATACCATATTTCGCTGGCTTTGAGCTCATGTAACATCGACCAGGGGAATAACCTCTATAGCCGTATAGCTGTTCATCAACTGTGATTTGTTCTGAGGGAACATAGAAATTCCTCAAGTTCAACTGAAAAAGATCCCAGATCTCTCGAATGGCTGCCATTTTGTCCGTTGCTTGACGCTGACGTCTATCTCCTTTATTATCAAACGTCAAATATCTTAGGAAAAGCCTGAATCGATTTTTTGACATAGCGCAACGATAAAATGGTCTTGAATCAGATGGGTTGAATAAAGTTGAGAGATCTGACAAATTGTCTTTGTCAGCCCCAGCGCGAATGAGAATAGCTATTCCCGCCTTTATCTCAGCAAAAGAAAACACCGTCTTACCAACAGATCTCATCCGACGGTTGGTGTATAATTGTATTATGCGGAGAATGTCTTCATCAAGTAACAGAAGAAAGGATTCGTCTTCAGTTCTGGGTGTGAATGTCACTCCCTCACGGAAATTCAAAAGGTTTCGCATTAGTCTGCGAGGTTGAGGACGCGAAAAATTCCAGCGAAGCTCACTTGGAGATGTATAATAATCACCACTATCTGATGTAACTCCGTCGACACTCTCATCCGAAGAACTTTCATCAGAAGAGTTTGAATCGTTCTGTTCATTTACAAACACTTCACCATCACTATCAGAACTTTCGCCGTTCGAAACTGCATGATCTCCTCCAGCATCTAGTGGTGGGGGCGGCGTCTCTTCCATTTCTTCATCGGATGAAGTAGCTTCACTTTCCAAGGCGTTGAAGTAATCAACTGCTTGCCTGATTGTCATACGACGAACAGGCATAGCGCGGCGAAAATTTCAAATGATGTAATGAAAAAGCTTGTACCGTATGCCTAAAGCGCTTTTGGAGAGATATTTCAGTTTGAAAAGATTATATTTGAATTATCAAAGCAATAAAAACCGATTGAAAAGATAGATTGAATTTGAATAATCAATGCATCGCAATTGAACCTGATACCAGTGATAGAATAGTCATAAAGTATGGGACTTCTTTTGAAAATGAAGAAAAGATAACATAGAAATTGCTAAGCTGGAATCACTTTAATTTTAAAAGTATAGCCTAAGTAGTTTGATCAATGATAGCGGAAAAGTGTCTGCTTACAAATGTAAGCAAGTGGCCTAAATCGTGAAAAACGGTTTTAAATTTTGACCTCAAGAACCAAAATAATTTTCTCTCATAACATAAGCGTAATGCATGAAATTAGACATGGAAAATGTCTGTGGACTCGAAAAAAATTTTTTAACTCAGATTAAGAACACCTAAAAATACGAATCTTACAAATGTAAGCAGGTGGTCACTTGAGGGTTAAATGAGACCATACTTTTGAGGTTTTTCCAAACCCCTCCAATCTCATCCACCTTCTGTTTGCTTTGTGAAAACACAAAACTTAAATGGAAATCAATGATGCTCATCAAGTTAGTTTCTGGGTTTAGAAGCTCTTGGATCTGCATTTGGACTGCTGCATGTAAAATTAGCTTTTTTTCCACTATCATCCTTGCATGGAAATTGTACAGCAAAAAATTAAATCAGTGTAGATTAATTTAGTTACTGAAATGATTGAAGTGTATTTTCTGGTAACTTGCTCCTGTATAGTGTAGAGTCACTTGGGGAAATGTGAAATTTTATAGAGCCATTATTTTTACTTTTGTAATGACGTTAACATGACATAACTTTAGTTATTTCAATCTCAGCTTACAAACATTAGTTTAATTTAAAAGGGAAAAGAAATAGCTGACATGATTAACTTATGTTAATTGAATGATTGTAAAAAAATGCAGGTAATGATCTCATTTTTGTATAAAATTGAGAAGACATTTAGACAAAGTTCAATAGAGTTTATCTAGCTTCAACTGCTGTTTTACCTCCATATTTATCTTTATTACTTTTTTGATATGAAAATAAGTAAGGTGAAAATTTGGGAGTGCTTTCTCAAAGTACAGGGCAACACATAGCTCCTGGAGATCTTCTTAGATTATATAGCCCAAATTGTGGACCATTTAGGTAATGTTTATGGTTACACATAGGGTAATAATAAACCTCTTGTTCAATGTTCAACACATACATGCACCTATAATTTACAACACTGTGATGATACTATACCATTGGTTAGCACAAATGCCTGGCAACTACAGGCTATTATTTAGTGAGCTGAGAGATAACAATGAAAATGAGATGTTTATTTGCAGTTATGAGATAGAAATTAAAAAGTGAGACAAATCAGGTAGCACCATTCACTCAAGGTAAGCACTTTACTTTTTCTGAAGATGTTGCTTCAGCTGGAAGCCATATTAATGGGTCATCTTGGATTTTACCTAAAGTAACTGATTACTTAGATGAATTACCAATGTTAAATTTTATAATTTCTCTCTCTACTGGAATTGGGGCTGCCTTTGTATGGCCACTAATTAAAACCTTCTGCAGAGTCACTTAGTTTTCTAGTGTAATTACTATTGCAGCTTGCAATTCTACATGGTGACCATGACAGGACTCCTGGCATGATCTCGAACAATTGTGGAAATGGAAAGTTAGTGCCATGTCAATTTCCTTCAAACAGAACTCAATACTCAACACATTGCTTATCAGAGAATGGAAAGGCAGATGTTGGAATCCACATTCACATTAGAACTTCAGATACAGGAACTGAAAAATACAGTTACCAGTTTAGATGAGGTGCAGTCACTCAAACATCAGGCTGATGATTATGTTACTCATGTTGTCCTAGATAAAGTTTTAGAAGAATTGGCTGAGAGAATTACTAATCAATTTGACCAAATGCTTCAGTCAGGACTTGTGAACCATCAAATCAATGCAATCAATGCACTGTCTTTACCTGAGGTAAACATAATGACAACACCTCCAAATTCTGCCTCTTTATTGACATCAGCTGCTAATTGCCATCCAAAATTCATGCAGTCTCCTCTAANCAACTACAGGCTATTATTTAGTGAGCTGAGAGATAACAATGAAAATGAGATGTTTATTTGCAGTTATGAGATAGAAATTAAAAAGTGAGACAAATCAGGTAGCACCATTCACTCAAGGTAAGCACTTTACTTTTTCTGAAGATGTTGCTTCAGCTGGAAGCCATATTAATGGGTCATCTTGGATTTTACCTAAAGTAACTGATTACTTAGATGAATTACCAATGTTAAATTTTATAATTTCTCTCTCTACTGGAATTGGGGCTGCCTTTGTATGGCCACTAATTAAAACCTTCTGCAGAGTCACTTAGTTTTCTAGTGTAATTACTATTGCAGCTTGCAATTCTACATGGTGACCATGACAGGACTCCTGGCATGATCTCGAACAATTGTGGAAATGGAAAGTTAGTGCCATGTCAATTTCCTTCAAGCAGAACTCAATACTCAACACATTGCTTATCAGAGAATGGAAAGGCAGATGTTGGAATCCACATTCACATTAGAACTTCAGATACAGGAACTGAAAAATACAGTTACCAGTTTAGATGAGGTGCAGTCACTCAAACATCAGGCTGATGATTATGTTACTCATGTTGTCCTAGATAAAGTTTTAGAAGAATTGGCTGAGAGAATTACTAATCAATTTGACCAAATGCTTCAGTCAGGACTTGTGAACCATCAAATCAATGCAATCAATGCACTGTCTTTACCTGAGGTAAACATAATGACAACACCTCCAAATTCTGCCTCTTTATTGACATCAGCTGCTAATTGCCATCCAAAATTCATGCAGTCTCCTCTAACTCATGTGTCCACCCTGGCTACTGTAGCGACCCCTCAAACTTGTTACATTTCTTCTATCTCTGATCCTGTTAACACGACTGTTGTACCCACTATGAAGGAACATGTCCAGATGGACGTTGGTAATACAAGCAGTCGCCCTCAATATAGAAATTTTATTCTCCCTCCTGAGTTGAGTGGGCAATTACAAGTCTTCAGTAAACATTCTGTACTTCCTAAATTTACTGGCCAGATTGACGCTGTGACTCAGTCATTTGGCAAGTGGTTCTTCTTATTTGAACTCACCATGAAGCAGTACAAGAACTCCCAAGAATCTGCTGTGTCTCAATTCTCATTGTATCTAAGTGGTTTAGCCTACAATCAGTATATGATGCTTGACTGTAATGTCAAAGCTGATTATCAATTGTTAGTGGGTTTTTTCAAAGATCATTATCAGGCCCCACATATTAAACATCAATACAAGACTTTACTGTGTTATATCATTCAAAAAGAGGTGATGATATTCAAAATTACATAACTTAAGTGGAACAGCTGTTCCAATTCTTTTCATATATCTGTCAAGGGTTTCCCCCATCTATCTGAAACTGATTGGAGGTGAAATGTGATCCAGAAGAAAGCCTGCATGAGATTATTTGGAAGGTGATTAGTGTGGTGTATATGATGCATAATTCCAATTGTATAGACAAAGATGTCACTGATCTAGCTGGAGTTGAAAGGAAATTTGAATCAAGTAAGGCTAAGAAGACATTTTTCAAGAAGGAATTTGATATGGCCTCCATTTGCTATTTCAGATGCAGAGATAAGGGACATTTGAAATCAAACTGTCATGTGAAAATACAATTAATTGGCAATGGGGAGGGATTCATTGTGGAAGAACCTGAATCATCTCACATGGAAAATTTAGTTGAGTTAACAGATAATGAGTTGATCTCTCCACAGACTTTAAATTAAAGGGAGCACCAACTCCCTTCAACTGTGCACAGGACATTTTGGTCATCACCAACCTGATAAGAAAGAATCTGATCCCCATGTAAATAAATGGAAATATTATCAATGCTACAATTGATATCAGAGCTGCTGCCTCTATTATTAGTGATGAATGCTGCAAGGGACTATGCTTCAACCAAGATTTGCTGGATCCATCCTTTGTCAAACTTATTGATGCTTCTGGGAATCCCATTTCATTGAAAGGAAAATTGTGAGATACCTTGCTTTGTATCCACACCAAGCCTTTCAAATTGTACCTAATTGTAATGAATATGTCTGATCACACACTCCCATATAACCTTATTTTGGGAAATGATTTTTTTAGAGAGAAATGCATGTGTGATCTAATACAAAAACAACACCATCTCTATCAAGGACCAGTAGGCCACTCAACTAACCACCATCCCTGAAAAAGAAATAATCTTTGATCTAATAGAGCCTGTGTCAATTGAGGCAAAGCACTGGATGAGAGTTGCTGTCTTTGCTGAAAATGACATTAATGGGGACATCATGATAGCAGGACAATGTGGAAAATATGTTAAAGGGATTTCATTCTCACCCAACCTATGTAATGTCTCTAAAGGGAAGATGTACATGACAATTTTAAATGGATCTAATTTCCAGTATGGTTTGAAACTTTGCAATTACAAATAGTAGGTGTGCTGGTTTTGGTTGAAAATGCTTTGACATCATGTCTGTCAATTTGTACAGCAGTCCACAATTTAGAAGAACCATCAAATATATTCAAGATACCTCCTGTCACAAGTAACACTCATCGTCATTTAGAACAACAAGAAAGAAAATCACTAATCTCCATCTTACATAGTCATCACAAAGTCTTTAACTATAGAGCAATCAGCATTGGACAAGCTATTTGTGAGGAACACGCCATTGAAGTTAAGCATGATAAACTGATTAGATTACCAGTATGTAGAGTTCTGGAGAATCTTAAATCCAAGTATGAAAAGATGTTAGGCGACTTGATTGAGAGTGGAATTATCCAAGGTAGCAGCAGTTCCTATGCCACTCTGACCATTTTTATCAGACAAGGCAAGAAATACAGGCTTTGCATAGATTTCTGCAAACTGAATGATGTCACCATTAAAGATGCTTATCCATTGCCAAGGATTGAAGATCTGTTATATGATGCTAGTAAATACAAATTTTTCTCTTGCTTGGATCTATGCAAGGCATACTGGCAAGTGCCAATGCAACCCTCAGACATTCTGAAAAATGCTTTCATTACCCTGTACAGTGTTTATGAATGGAAGTACATGGCTTTCAGATTATGCAATGCTCCAGCTACCTAAAAATTTCAATAAAGACAAATTCCAATGATTTTCTGGAAAAAATTGAGACGCCATGAAGTTGGAAGGACATGCAATGACTAATGGGATTTCTGAACTACTACGGGATGTTCCTTCCAGATCTGGCAGAAAAAACAAAGACCATCTCAAATCTGCTTAAAAAATCCACTGATTCTAAGTTGACCTGGAATGAACAAAACACACTTGAGAAGATAAAAATTGAACTAAAAAAGATCCTGTCACTAAACACTTCTGATTACAATAAAGATTTTATAGTGGACTGTGATGCCAGTGTGGTGGCAATTAGTGGTGTTTTGAGTCAAGAAATCAATGGAATAGAGAGCCCCATCCAATACTTTAGCAGGAAACTTTGAGCAGCAGAAAAGAATTATGGAACCACCAAATGTGAAATGCTAGCATTAGTAGAATCTTTAAGCAAATTTTGCTACTTCATATTAGAACGCAAATTTATGGTATACACTGATAACAGTGCATTGGCATGGTTAAAAAAGTTTAGTGGTGACAAGTCTAACATAGTTGCTTGGTGGATCAAATACTTGAATGATTTTTCTTTTTCAATCAGGCATTGCCCAGGTCAATTGCATCTGAATGCAGATTACTGGACAGCATTGCCCAGTTATGAAAGAGATCTAAAAAAGCTATCTGGCGAAAAAATTCCATTCATGTTTATTCCTCACACTGAGTATGCTCTAATACCTGAAATCAACGCTGATTGCAATTGGAAACCCATCTTGCCCATCATGACAAGAGAGGAAATTTCAGAAGAAGAAGTAATACAACATCAATGTTGTGACCAGATCCTATCAGATATCATGAAAAGAATAAATGATCCTTACTTCCCTACTTCACCAGAGGTTCATCAATATTTCAAGCATTATAATTGGAAAACAAATGACAATTGACTGCTATATGTCAAAAGCCAAAACAACTGACTCACCATCCCGAAATATTTTAGGAGGGACCTAGTCCGCAGAGTTCATGAGAGGGGACACCTCATGATACTCCAAACAGAAAAGACATTCAATTCTCAATACATAATGATTGGCAAATGAGCAGCAGTGATAGACATAATTGATAAATGCGAAAAGTGCCTCTTACACAATACTATTCACTTTCCACAGCAAAGGGCTGAGCTTGAATCCCATGCAGCAGAAGGCCCTAACAAATTAGTACACATGGACTTAAAACAATTTTCCAGGGATGACAATGGTTTTCAATATCTTCTCATCATGGTGGATCATTTCATGAAATATGCCCACATGATCCCCCTCAAAAGCACTACAGCAGAAAGAGTAGTGGACAAGATTGTATTGAAATATGGACCCATGCGCAAACTAGTCTCTGATTGTGGCCTTCAATTTGAGAGCAACCTTATTCAAGTCCTTATGAAAGAGTTAGAGGTCATCCACAAACTCACTACAGCCTACCATCACCAAGCCAATGGATTAGTCAAAAGGCTAAATCAAACTCTCATAAAGTTAATCAGAGTGGCACTATAGAGGGCTGCAAAAGGCGCATCATTGAGTGTATAGAATACTTTTACAACACGTCAGTACACTCAACCACGGGGGTTAGCCTCTTCAAAGTGATGTTTGGACATGAGGCTGCAACATCTCTCACTACAATGTTCCTCAAATATACAGACAAAAGTACCAAACATTATGTCAGTCTATTAATGCAAGATATGCAACAAATTCATCTAGCTATTTGTCACAACATGAACCAATCTAGCATATGACAGAAAAAGATGTTTAACAGGAAATTGTACAGAGAGCCCCATAAACAGGGTGACAAAGTTTTTGCTTACGTTCTTTGCATAGTAACAGATCATAATCAGGTGTGCAAACTAACTAATGATTCGCAAGGCCCCTTCACCATTGAAAAAGTGCTTGACCACAACACATACACACTAAGCAATGGTAAAACAGTACATTTTTAGTGGCTCAAATTGCCATTAATGATATAGAGAATGCCATTATAGATGACAATAGCAAGTTTATGCTCATTGATTATAGAATTGATAATTACAAGGTATATGAGAGCTTAAATGATTTCTCAGAGCATGATTTCTCTGACATTGAATTTGATAATACTAATATCAATATTGATGACTCAGAGTCAACATGTATACTCCCTCAAAGGAGGGTGAGATGTAAGGACACTTATGATCCCAACATCTGGGATTTAAATCTCATAACTCTATTTAGGAATGTACCCCCCAGCAGAAAACGTGAGTTGCCAGCTCCACCATCCCACCACAGAGTGAGAAGGTGGATGGCAAGTAGCAGACACAATCTAGAAGCCTCTTCTAGGCAAAGGAGACACATATCTCTACTTGTTGAGGCACATGATAGAAAAAGAGGACGCAGTGAAGGTGCTGAGGAGAATCCAATTCTGTGTGGGAAAAACATACCTCCACAATTCAGAGAGGAGACAGCAACAAGAATGACGTCCTCAACATCTCACCCCTATGTGGGGAGAAATGTATCTCCACATGCGTGAGAGGAGCTGGCACATGATAATGATAAAAGCAGTAAAACCCAGTTACCTGTTAGAGAACTACAAATTGTAAATACACCCCATTTAAGTGACTCAATAGCCCCTTCAACCTCAAGGAGTTCATTGGCAGCTGCTTCTACCATCAGATCCAAGAAAACAGAAGAACAGAAGAAGAAGATGTCAAAGGTTGGAGAAGAAACACTACACCCCTACTATATTGCCACCTGAAGAGCAACTAACTTTGTATGTGACAACATATCTGAAGAAACCAGAAACCAGTTGTGAGGAACATACAATGGCAAAACATTTAATTGCCCAGTTGACATAATCCCATTTGTAATAGGTGCAGAACGTCACCCAAAAGTCAATACCATAATCTGCTATGACTAAAAAATGCTTGAGGGAGTCAGTTGCCTATATTGGTGCAGTACAGTTCATATATCCTTTGACAAGGATTTTAACATTTACAACCTCTGCCAATTCCTCAACAATGGCAAGACCCTCAATAGCTTTGAATGTGTGAATATTGAGTTCAACAGCCTTCTAGTCATTTATTTCCTGTGAGTACATGAGGTCCATGATGATCACATTATGGATCAAATCAAAATCGCATACAGAATAGCAAAGGTAGAGGGAATCTGCCTAGTGATGGTGCTCAGAGAAGAGTATGAAGAAAGTGTGCCTGAGTTCATTGAAAATTTACATTTCTGAATGGAGAACTTTATAATTCTTTTTCAATCAAGCTACTGCCCCCTTTCAATGTGCACCACCAACAGTACTTCCATGACCAAACTCCTGTACACTGATTTAATGCTATGCCAGCAAGAACCTTCACATCTATTAGCAGTAGATCAGAAGTTAATAATCAACACCATCCTGCAGTCGCAAACATTGGAAATAACCAATCTGGACACCCCATCACTACATACAGTGACATCAAGGCAGATACAAACCCAGAGTCTGAGTGGCCCCAGTTGGACATTATAAGTCCGTCCCAACACTACCATAGCTCCACCAAATGAGTTCTCAGAGAAATAAAAGTCTCATATGACATGCAAGATTGGAAAAATTTCAAAGAACATTTATTTGCTGAAAAGAACATCCCAGAACTTTATGTGTGCAGTGCCATTTGGAGCTTAGCCATATATCTCACCAAAGACCCTAAACTACAGACCCCCATGTCTCATGAGAAATGCACATTGCTAGCAAAGCAAACATCTCATGAAATAGCAGTTTGCACATTAACATGGAAAGTGAAAAACTGGCTGCTTTATAAATGTAACCCTCCCTTGTCACCAGGGAAACCAAATGACCAATGCACAAGTTTGAAAAATATTATGCCCAACTGGTGGGGGCGACCAGTATAACTGGTAAGATGTCCATAATCTTAATAAGCAACAGTCTAGGTATTTGTCTGTTGGACATCAATATTTTTTCAGACACTGTCAAAAAGAGTGATGGTGGAAACAAAGCTAGCAATCTTTCATTCAGATGACACCCCAATGAGCACAAACCCTGAATGTGTTTTCATCAATGGAAAGTTGAACATCAGAGACATTTTCAATCAGAGCAACTAAGAATGATACATGAAAAGATTGCATCTATGCAACCTTGAGTTCTGATCTCATTTCAATCAGCAGGAGATCTTATGTGGATAAACAATGTAGAAAACATAACTAGGTACTACGATGATATGAAAAGGATCAAAATCATTATGATGATCAGGGCCAATGTTTCAGATCCAGATGAGTCAAGTTCAGGAGTTTTTCTCACTTTTTGTTGATCATGCCACCACGATGGGATCACTGTGGGAAGTATTTGTGAACTTCTATCCTAATATGGAAATCAGCACAGATGATGCACACACTTCAGACATGGACATGATGATGACTTTAATGATCCCCATGAAGGGCTTCCTGTTGTAACATCCTCCACCTGGCCCGTTTGTTATTGTTAATTACTACAACTCAGTAAACTGCAGGTGAGGAGTTACTATGTTAGTGAACCGCCAAGCTTTTCCTCTTTACTTAACTAGCTAGGTTAATTGAGTACTAATCATCACTATTTAGGTGACGAAGCTGTGTGACGTTTCCTCTTTAAGTCATCTGTGGGGTACTGCCTGAAGCTGATCTCCACATAACAGTTCCTCTCCTTCATGAACAATTGACCATTAGCTCAGTGCGTGTACTCATGTCAAGCTGTAACTGACTTAAACTCAATTTTGTAAAGTGTTTGTTGGTTTGACTAAGTAAAGCAACCAGACATTGACACTAACTGCACTTAAATAATATTAAAGTAGCCATTACTGTAAAATTACTGGCTTTGTAAATTAATTAATAGATTGCAGTTTCCTATACTTACATTTAATAACAGTACATGTAAGGTCATTTAATCGGTCAATTATAGTCAAGTCTCCTACTATTAAGAATAGATATATATTCCTA
>CABFPE010000024.1:2511653-2528529 GCA_900660155.1 Hofstenia miamia
GTGGTGACAGTATTCGCATATTTTAGAAATCAAGTCTCTCTGATGTTCTCCGCTATAGATATCATCTCCCGTAACTCGTNTCCTAACCGTAACATAAGTGCGGTTTCATGACTGGCACAAGGACCCTTCGAATCACTCCCATGATGGAATCCAGCCACTAATCGACACAACTTGCTTAGCTGAACATTTTATTAAATATCAAACCAGATAAATGAAGAATGAAAATAAAATAAACTCTGAAGAATTTATTGTTCATCAAATTTCTCTTAAATTCTAAGCTATTTATTTAAAAATTTTAAAGTACCTGCCAATTTTGAATTTCAAATAAATCTTCTGCCAATATGGCTGTTCTTATGTAAGCATAATTTCACTTGTTACAATTTGTCAAATAGTACTTAATCAGCTACAGTGTTTCTCTCAAAATGCACAATATTGTAACTTGCTTGCATCTTACAAATTGAATAAGATAATTAACTAAATTTTACAATCATATTTCTGATTATATTTAATCACTGTAATCATTCGACGTTAATCTTTTGTTTGCAGCTTATTCCTTTTTGGGTGATGCTACACGCCCTCCTCAGCTTGTGTTATGGACAGCACTGGCCGCTCTCCATGCACAAGAGTGTCTGCTTTTCTGATTAGTGACTCTGCCTCAGAATCTTCCCATGTTATCGTCGCGTACTCGGATTGCTTAGACATTTTCAGTACTGCTTCTCATTTGGTGGTGACAGTATTCGCATATTTTAGGAATCGAGTCTCTCTGATGTTCTCCGCTATAGGTGTCATCTCCCGTAACTCGTTCATTTTCCGTGAAAAGATTTCAAAGTATTTTTCGTACAAGCGAATGCCTTTTATGGCTATTAAGAGTGTCATTTGCACATCAGCTTTACATGTGTGAGCTAAGTCTGCTCTCATTTGTGTGTTCAGATAAAAGAAAGTGAAGACCTTTCATAAGCTGCGGGTGTTCACTACATCTTTATAGAAGAAGCTGATGTTATCCAATACTTCTTGCTCTGATATCTCGCCAGGATCATTCTTTCCGATGCGCATCATAGTGACGATCTCCACTCTTTTCATTACGTCATAGTAGCAATACTTTTGTTCCCACATATTGGTCCACACAATGTCGTTAACTCCTGAAAACAACATGACTGCCCGCAGCTGGCGTTTTTCTATTTCATCTCTTAGTTCTTGCAGTTGAATGTGTATTGCTCTTCCTCTTGTGTATAATTGATCTGGGGTGATGTTTCCTTCAATGTAAATGCATTCCTTATTATCATTGTCTAGCAATATCTTTTTCATTCTCTTGTACTCTTCCCTTTCTGTCATTTCTACAGCTTTCCGTTGTGAATTCACATATGATTTATATTCGTGTAGAAAGGCCTTTGCTGGTTTTATCTCCTTCGGGAGTCTCCATCTTGGCAGTACCATAGGTATTGCAATCGTTTTTGGCGGCGTACATAGTAAGATCTTTGTATCAACAAGTCTCTCAATTTCATCATAAGTGCCCGTTGTGTTAGATGCCATTGCTAATCCAATGGTGGCGGGGTAATTCATTTTTGCTTCTGGGATTGTCTCCCAAAATGATTGTGTGAGTCCCTGTTTGCTTAGTTTCATTCATATACGTTCTTGTATGTCGATTTTGGATGTGATGCATTCAACGTCAACTGTGATCTGATTGAATGGCTTCAACAGTTCTTCTAGTTCTGTGCGTGTGAATGCTTCAGTAAACATTAATTTCATTGTTGCTACCGTTTGCTGTTCTCTTATCCTCTGGTAGTTTCTTTCTGCTATTTCTTTTTTCTCTTTTGTTACTTTTCTTTCTACCAGAAATCACTCATCATCAGTGTTGATCCATTCGATTGTGCTGTCTTGGCTCATGTCTCCCCATTTTTCAATATTTATTCTGTCGATCATTGTTTGTGTCTTTGGGGATAGTAACAACTGTGACGAGGTTAATAGTGATTCTTCCTTAGTGATCTCTAGTTGAGTTTTTGTCACCATTTAGCAAATTTCTACAGGTGTTGTTATTCCACCTTTCTTTAGCATCTTGGCTCTTTTGATTATTTTTGTGAATGTGCACCACAGGCTGTTTCTGGCATAGCGTCTCATATTCTCATCTATTACTTGTTGCACATTCTTCTGTTTTATTAATTGTCGTACATCCTCAGTGTTTATTAGTTTGCGTTTGATTATCTTCTTCGTGGTTAACCAAGGTTGATTTTGCAGCTGTTTTAGTCTTGTCTCCGATGTTGCACCCCACATATACTTCAGCATAGGTTCTTCAAATATCTGTATCTCACTTGGGCATATCCCTGTAAGGTTTGCTAGTTCTACTATCGACATTCTTCCCATTGGGTGATGCTTTGTTATCAGCCTGCTTAGTAGTTTTTCCATCGTCTGCAGAGGTTTCTCGTTTTTGTTTGGTGATTCAATTTTCTCAACATGTCCTTTCAATATCCAATTTTTTGTCTGCGTGTTCATTGGTGATAACGCGATTTCGAACTTTTTAGCCTTTGTGAGCTTTATTCTTTGGCTCCTTGTTATGGGTAGTCTGAGATCTTTCTCTTCTGTGAGCAATATCGCTAAAAGCCACGCAGATGTCCTGTATCTAATTTCTGGCGCATTCTTCTCCTCCAATATAAGTTTATGAAAATCCTTTTTTGTGTTCAGCTCGTATGCTCAATTGATCTCTGCCAATACCATCTCCACTGTTTTGTGGTATTTGCGTGCTGGTGCCTCTATTCTGATTTCAGGCCATGATTCGTCTATCTTTTTCTGCAACTTCATGTTCGCCCAGACGTTCTGAATTTCTTTTAAATGCTCTTGGCGTTGCGTCATGCTGCACTTGATGAATAGTGTCATGGCTTTTTCTAATCCTTCATTTCCTTGTAACATTTCTACTGTTTTCGTTTGTTGGAACAGATCTATTGCTATGCTATTGTCTATCATGATTCCATATATCTGCGCCCAATAATCGATTTGTAAGTCGAAACGAATTAGCTCAGAGATTGTGAACTCTTTCTTCTCCCATGGGAAGAAGTTTTCTGTTCGTAATACCATATCTTTTAGGTATCTCGGCAATTCCTCCAGGTTTTCTCTCATTACTATCACGACTATTCTTGTCTGTTGTACTCTTGCCATTCGTACTGTTTGATCAATCTGTTTCTGTAAGTTCTTGTTGTATTCTTTTTCTCTTAACACATGTATGATTGTTAAGTTTTCTTCGTCTAGGTTTATCTCCGGAATCTTTGCTATCTGTTCCTTGTATGCCATGAGTGCTTGTGCTGTTTCCAGTGTGAAATCTTCGTTGAATGTTATGTGGATCGTGCTTCTCATGTATGGCCTATCGATTGTTTCGTTTAGTTCTTGTGGGTAGCTGATTAATACGTTAACTTTTGGCCAATTGTCTGCATCTAATAGAATTGGCAGGATGCTTCCTTCCATTTTGGCAGTTTTCCTGATTAACGTTTTTGTTTCTGGAGACAATTTCTCGAATGCATTGTGCCGCATTTTTGTGGTTGCCATGAAATAGGGGTGCAACGTTTCCCCGTCGATTTTAGACATTTGCTTTTCTCTCTCTCTAGATCTTACTGTATGCTCTGATGTTGTTTCTGAGGAGGCGTCTAATTGCCTCATCCGTAAAGGTAGTCTGCTGGTGCTCGGTTCACAGTCCATGGGCTGTGAACCTGTACCACTGGTGTCAACTGAGTTGCCCTTGAGTCGACTGTCAGTTACAACCAACGGTACTTGACCAGCCATGGTTCTGGTGGAGATACCTTCAGCCTTGAATTGCTTCCAGATCTCCACAGTTCTTCCACCACTCACACCTTCCCCTGGAACTCCGGTTGTTTCACCGCCCTCGAATTGGCAAAGTGATCCCCCGGAAGGAAAGTTAAGCTGTGAAGAGGCTGATTGTCCATTTGTATCTCTGCCCTTGAATTGGCCTTGAGTACTACTAGGACGCCTCCTGACTCTGCGTCGTTTATTGACCATCTCGTCGTTCTCGTCCCTTCTGCCCTTGAATCAACATCTGGTTTGAGAACTCCTGCACACCCGCCTCCTCATGTTCATGGTCGGGATTCCATTGGTTGGTTGATTTCGCTTCACTCGCTTCCTGAGTGGTTGATGCATCCTTCTCTAATTTCCTAAATGCAGTTATTAAATCTATATCCCATATTTCAGGGTTATATATAGTTTTATTTCTTGCAGCCCTCTGGGGTTGCACTCTCCTTTCTAATTGCTTGTTTCCAATATCTGCTGTGAACTCCTCCTCAAATTCCTCCTCTGGCAGACTATCTAAATCACACATATTGTACATAACCTCTTTGCCATTAATTTGGCTTAATTTAAATTCGGCACTTCCATCTATCTTTGTTTCCTCAATGTCTGCCATTGCTCTTTTTAAATTTTGGAAGTGCAGTAATCTGCCATTATCCAGCATATATTCATTATTTGCAGTTCTTGCATTACTGTATGTGGTCTGGACCAGACTGTTTTTAATTTGCGGACTTGATTTGTGTCTGTTAGTTTCATTGGTGCAAATGCGTAGACTTTATCACCTACTTTGGATGCATGCCCGTAAATTTTTTACCTTAGTTTCATTGCTGTCTTACTGCTGATTTCTTTGTGTTGTGGCATATTGTTTCATGGATTGCTGTGATCTGTTTGCATAATTGGTTTATGTATTTGTTGTTCAAAGCTTTGCTGTAGTCAGTGTATTGCATTGATAGTGGTGTGGCTGCCTCTCGGCCAAACATTGCTTTAAATGGGGTGATTCCCGTCGTCGAATGTACCAATGTGTTGTAGAAATATTCTATCATCTCAATCACCTCTCTCCATCTATTTCCGCCAATCCTTGTTGTTGTTACTCTTATTAATTTTATGAGAGTTCTGTTTAACCTTTCCACTGCACCATTTGCCTGCGGGTGGTAAGCTGTGGTTCTTTCGCTAACTATTTCTAACATCTTTGCCATTTCCTGGAATAAGCCACTCTCAAATTGTGGTCCTTTGTCTGATATGATCATTTCCATTGGTCTGAATAGCAATATCCATTCCTTCATTACTATTTCCACTGTGGTTTCTGCGGTTGTATTGTTCATTGGGATCATTCTTGCGTATTTTGTGAAGTTATCCACAATTACTAATAAGAATTGATATCCCTCGTTATCTTTTGGTTCACAGTCCATAGTCTGTGAGCTTGTGCCACTGGTGTCAACTGATTTGCCCTTGAATTGGCAATCAGTTATGACCCGTGGTACTTGACCTGCCGTGGTTCCAGTGGAGATGCCTTCAGCCTTGAATTGCTTCCAGATCTCCACGGTTCTTCCACCACTCACACCTTCCCCTGGAAATCCGGTTGTTTCACCGCCCTCAAATCGCAANNTCAGGGTTATATATAGTTTTATTTCTTGCAGCCGTCTGGGGTTGCACTCTTCTTTCCAATTGCTCGTTTCCAATATCCACTGTGAATTCTTCCTCGAATTCCTCCTCCGGCAGGCTATCTAAATCACACATGTCATACATAACCTCTTTGCCTTTTATTCAGCTTAATTTAAACTCAGCACTTCCATCTATCTTTGTTTCTTCAATGTCTGCCATTGCTCTTTTTAAATTTTGGAAGTGCAACAGTCTGCCGTTATCTAGAATGTATTCATTGTTTGGCAATTCTTGCATTATTGTATGTGATCCAGACCAAACCGTTTTTAATTTGCGGACCTGATTGGTGTCTGTTAGTTTCATTGGTGCGAATGTGTAGACTTTGTCGCCTACTTTGTGCCCGTAAATTTTTTTATTATAATTTCGGAGCTGTCTCACTGCCGATTTCTTCGTGTTATGGCATATTGTTTCATGGATTGTTGCAATCTGTTTATGCAATTGATTTATGTATTCATTATTTAAAGCTTTGCTGTAATCAGTGTATTGCATCAACAGCGGAGTTGCTGCCTCTCAGCCAAACATTGCTTTAATGGGGTGGTTCCTGTTGTTGAATGTACCAACATGTTGTAAAAATATTCTATCATCTCAATCACTTCTCTCCATTTGTTCCCACTGATTCTCATTGTCGTGACTCTTATTAATTTTATCAGCGTCCTGTTTAGTCGTTCCACCACACCATTCGCCTGCGGATGGTATGCTGTCGTTCGCTCGCTCACTATTTCTAGCATCTTGGCCATTTCCTGGAATAGACCGCTCTCGAATTGTGGTCCCTTATCCGATATGATTGTTTCCATCAGCCCGAATCACAGTATCCATTCCTTCATTACTATTTCTGCTGTGGTCTCCATGGTTGTGTTCTTCATCAGGATCATCCTTGCGTACTTCGTAAAGTTGTCCACCATCACTAATAAGAATTGGTATCCCTCGTTGTCTTTCGATAGTTGTTCTAAGTCAATGTGGACTATTTCGTTCGGTTGTGTGGCTATTATCTTTTCTAGCGGTGCTCTCTGCGTTGGAAATCGTTGACTGTTGTGTAGCAGACATGTTGTACATTTATTAATGATGTCTTCGATTACCTTCCTTACTGCTGTTGTGATAAATCGCCCATTGAATGTTTTCTCTGTCTGTGTTATCCCGAGGTGACCTTTTTCATGTATTCGCCATATGAGATCTCTTTTGAAATACTCTGGTATCGCGATCCTATTGTTTTGACCTTTGATGTACAATAACCCATTTCGGTTTAATTTCCACTTGTATCGTTCGAAGTAACTTGCTGTTAGCTTCAATAGTGTCACTCAGGGTTCTTTCAGTTTCCTTATTATTTCGTTGAGGATCACGTCATCTTGCTGTTTGTCTATTATCTCCTTTTCAGAGATCTCTTCCTTTATTATGATTGGTAGTACTGTTTGCCCTTTCTTGTCTGCGTTAATTTCCGGTAGCTCATCATATTGGTTATAAAGTAGGAATTGGAATTGCTGTTTTTCTCCATCTGTCTTTTCTGCGTCTCTTTGGTATTCTGGTAATGACGTCCAAAAGTCTGCGTTGCTATGTAAGGTGCCCTTTCAATGTTCTATCATGAATGTGAATTCATTGAGGTACTCTATCCATCAGGATACAATGCCCGAATTATCTCCTGAGAAATTTTTAGCCATGCAAGGCTGCTGTTGTCTGTGTGTACTTGGAATTCTTTCCCGATTTCTACTTTGGTGGATCCATAGTTCTCTTCACTTGCTCGTAGTTTGCGGCTGAAGAATTGTATTGGTACCTCCTTTCCGTTTTTCATCTGTCCTAGCATTGCCCCTATGGCGACCTTGCTTGCATCACAGTCTAATATGAATTGTTCATTATAATCCGGTGTATTGAGTGATGGCAGTTTTGCTAGTTCCTCCTTAATGTTATCCAGTTCCTCCTGTTCCTGCCATGTCCATATAAATGGTACTGATTTTCTCATGAGTTTTGTCATTTTCGCGGTTTTCCCTGTGATATTGGGGATGAATGTGCTGTAATAATTAAAGAAACCCATTATTCTTTGGATGTCCTTCTTATTATTTGGTTTCTCTATTTTCCACATCATCTCTCTTGCATTGTCTTTCATTGATATCCTCCCTTTTTCTATCGTTCTTCCTAGGAAGATGATTTTCTCCTTTAGAATTTCGCATTTGTTGCCATTTATTCAGAGTCCAGCTTTTCCTAGAATTGCAAGTGTTCTGTCCAGTTTTTCTGTATGCTCTTGTACCGTATAACTTGTTACGATTATGTTGTCTATGTATGCATTGATACCATTTTCCATTCTATGCGTCTTATTTTTCAGAAGTTTTGTTATATATCTTTGAAATGTTGCCGGCATGTTGCATAGTCCAAAAGCCATGTAGATCCACTCATACAGCCCGTATGGTGTTATGAATGCTGTTTTCTCAATATCATCTTCCTATATTCACACTTGCCAATAGGCCTTGCACAAGTCTAATGTTGTGAAACAATTGTGCTTGCTTGCTTTCTACAACATATCCTCTATTCTTGGCAGGGGGCAGGATTCTTTCTTAGTCACTTTGTTTAGTTTTCAAAAGTCTGTACATAGCCGGTATTTTTCTCCCTGTTTCACAAACACTGTCGGTGCTGCGTAGGGGCTCTCACTTGGTCGTATGATTTTATTGTCTATCAATTCTTCTAGTATGCAATTGTATTCGTCTTTCATTTGTTCATTCACTCTTCTACAGTGGAGTTTTATTGGCTTGTCTGTAGTTGTTACTATTTTGTGTTTCTCCCCTATTGCCTGCCCCACACTTATTTCTCCTTAATTGAATATCTGTTTGTGTTTTTCTAGCATCTCTCTTAATTGTTGCATCTTGTTTTCGTTCAGGTGCTGGTAGTTCTTGCTTTTGATGTCTGGGATTTTGTATTCATCATCAATTGCTTTCATCCCAATGCCCTTGAATTGGCCCCTGGGAGTACTCGTGATTGGATGATGTTCATCCACTCGCCCTTGAATCGGCCATGTGGAGTACTTTGCGCTTCAACTTGTAAGTCCTCAAATTGACCATACAAGTTGTCGGATCCATCTTTGTCTTCCAATGCTTTCCAAATCAATCTGATGTTCGATTTCATGTATTTCCCAAATATCCTGATGTGTGACTTCTTTAGATTTATGTTCTGGTTTGTAGGGTTGAGAATTGGAATTTTTCCCTTCCCACTCTTTACTGCACATATACTTGACGGCATTGACACCTTTCTTGTGTTTATTCCCTTCTTTTCGTAGATCATTACATAGGCTGTGATTGCCTCTTCTGTTCTGATTTCATACATCTTCCATTGATGTGGCTGCAGGTGTATGTCTTCTTGTAATTTGAACATGATTGTTTTATCTCTGCCCTGTTCTTCTTCGATCTCAATCTCCTCCTCTTTGACTTTGATAGTTCTGTCAGCATAATTGACAATGCACTTGTTTTTTATGAGGAAATCGTCTCCCAAAATTATTTCATATGGTAGCATGTTATTGTGCATATCCACTACTATCAATGCTTGTTCAAACGTGGTATTCGCCACTCTTAGCTGTACTGCTTCCAATATTCCCTTCATGTCAATATATACCTGATATTGTCATTGTTTTTACTGTATCCATGTTTGCCATAATCATTATTGCTGCGTGGCATTTAAGAGTCAGCACTCCATTTAGTTTTCTGATTCTTCTTCTGTTTGGGGTTCTTCATTTATTCCCCCCTCCAATTCTATTAAGTCTTCATCTTCAAAGTACCCTTGCTCTTCTCCAATCATGTTTATTTGCTTGTGGCACTCATCTCTTTTGTGTCCTTTCTTCCCACAATTATAACATTTCACATCTTTTTTGTGAACCTTCTTTGTTTTTCCGTCTCTGGTTTTTATTCTTATCATTTTTTCTTGTTTGTCTGTCTGGTATGTTTTCGTTGTGATCTTTAGTTTAATATTGCTTCTCCACGTTGGCGTTTCTCTGTGCAATGCTGCCTTTTCATTTATCCTCACATTGTTCTTGAGCATGGCTTGTATGTCCACCGCTGTTCTAATCATCTTCTCTAATTTGTCATCTACGTTGCACTTGATCTCAAATTGTGCCCTTATGTTATCGGGCATCCCTTTGCAGATGTGTGAAAAGAGGTCATATTTTGAATATTGGTTTTCTCTTGAGCTCAGTGTAACCAACCTCTCGACCTGTTAAATGTAATTGCGGATATCATCTGTCTTCTTCATTTTCATTCCATTTAAAATTATCCTGTACTGATTTTGGAAACTTTCGTTTCTGTAGTATTCTATGAAGTCACCAATTAGTAGTTTGTAGTCTGTTTTCGTTTCCAGATCTAGTAGCAAATAATGCTGTGCTGCTGCTCCTGTCAAATATAGGGGGAATCTCACTGCTGCTGAGTGTTGGCTCACTTTCCTTTCTGCCATTGTTAGCTCAAACATTTGGAGCGATTCCCCAAAAGTTGGGTTGTAACCATCTACTCTGCCATTAAATTTTGGTATTGTGGCTTTGCAAGGGATCATGTTGTTTCCCACTTCTTGGTTCAGTATTGAGTTACTGTATTTGGGTTTCATGTGTCTTGTTGTCCCTTCCTCTTTTCTCAGTTGTGTGGTTATTACCTTTGTTATCTCGTCTATAAATTTCTTCTTCTCCACCTCATTCTCATCATCTGATGAATATTCTTCTGATAGATGGTCATTGAGTGGTGAAGCTTTTAGTTCGCATTCCTTTCTACCTACAAACTGAAAGTTGTGGGACTGTATCTTGTCTTGTTGTTCCTCTTTGTTCAGTTGTAATAGCCTCAGTTTGTCTTTTAAGTGAGCTATTTCTTCTTGCCTCAAGACTTTTTCTGTGATTAGTCGATTGTTTTGTACTTCCAGCACGTCCTGTTGTAATTGTGCTGGCTGTTCACTCTTGTTTGTCTCGAGTCGAATTATTTTGCTCCTCAATTGTGTTATCTCTGCGGCTTGTACGTCATTATCTTGTATTAGTTGCTGGTTTGTTATCTCTAATACATTATTTTTTTCTTGCAAGAGCTGATTCTGCTCTAGAAATCTACTGTTTGATTCTGTTAGTTGTTTTGTGAGTGCCTTGATTTCATTCTGGAATACTTCACTTTGTTTGATTAGTCTAGTATCCATTTCCACTTGGATGTTTCTAATTGTTTCTGTACTAGCTAGCTCAATGTCTTCTATCCTCTTTGTCAGTAAACCTATTTCTTCTCGCAAGAGTTTTTTGGTTTTGTTGTTTTTTCTTAGGATTTCCATGATCTCTGGGGTTCCCAGTTCAGAAGAGGATTCCTGTCGTATCGACTCTGGGGTTTGGGTTGTTTCAGAATTCCTTGGGTATGATGACGATCGTGTCGTCATGGGGGTGGTAGTTTTAGGTATCACTTTCTTTGTGCTTCCTCTTTTGTGACTTTTGTTGTTCGTCATTATTTCTGGATGTCATAGTGGCTTTCCAGTTTGGTTTCAATTCCAGAGTCGAGTTTGCACTTGTTGCAGTTAAGAGTTTCTGCCTTCACTGACTTTATGTTCTTCCATTTGCTGCTCTGTTGCTTTCTTTTCCTTTTTCTTTTGAGTTTGTCTTATAGTTTTGAAAGAGTGTCACTGTGTGTTTCTTCTCTGTTGACTTTGTTCTTATTTGTCATGGTCGCCATGTAACATCCTCCACCTGGCCTATTCTTACAGTGTATTATGGTTAATAACTATCACTCAATAAATGGTGGGTGAGGATTTACCAATGTAGTAGACCACCAGACATTTCTCCTCTGTTTAACTGGTTAGGTTAATTGAGTATTAATCATCCTTGTTTAGGTGACAAAGCCATGTGACGTTCCCTCATCGACTCATCTGTGGGCTACCGCCCAAAGCCATTCTCCATGACACAGTTCTTCTCCTTCATGAACAATTGACGACGTTTGCTGCACCATCTCAGCTCAATTGGAATTAATTATGTGTACCCTACATTAGCTCAGTGTGTGTGATCATGCCAAGATGTAACTGACTTAAACTCAATTTTGTAAAGTGTTTGTTGGATTGAATAAGTAAAGCAACCAGGCGTTGACACTAACTGCAGTTATCTAATATTAAAGTAGCCATTACCATAAAATTACTGGCTTTAGAAATTTATTAATATGTTGCAGTTTCCTACACTTACATTTAATAAGACTACATGTGAGGTCAATTATCCAGTTGATTATAGTCAAGTCTCCTACTATTAATAATAGATAAATATTCCTAGAGTTTGGCTATCCAGCCATTTCAAGCATCTATTAACTTGTACATGTATAGATTGATAGTCAGACTAAGCAAGAATCGAAAAACTCCTATCTGTAACATAAGTGCGGTTTCATGACTGGCACAAGGACCCTTCGAATTGATCCCGTGATGGAATCCAGCCACTACTCGACACAACTTGCCTAGCTGCACATTTTATTAAATAATCAAACCAGATAAATGAAGAATGAAAATAAAATAAACTCCGAAGAATTTATTGTTCATCAAATTTCTCGTTAAATTCAAAGCTATTTATTTAAAAATTCTAAAGTACCTGCTGATTTTGAATTTCAAATAATTCTTCTGCCAATATGGCTGTTCATACGTAAGCGTAATTTCGCTCATTGCAATTTGTCAAATGTTACTTAATCGGCTAACATGTTTCTCTTAATTTGCACAATATTGTAGCTTGGTTGCATCTTACAAAATGAATAGAATAATTAACTAAATTTTACAATCATATTTTTGATTATATTTAATCACTATAATTGTTCGACGTTAATCCTTTGTTTGTTGCAGCTATTCTTTTGGGATGATGCTACAATAAGTAATATAGAACTAAGGATAAATAATAAGCCAATAAAGCAAAGTTTTTCAGGCAGCTATTTAGCAGTGGAGATAGATAATGAATTAAAATTTAAAAATTTCTACTGAATAAGATTCAAAAAATGACTGCAGGCATTAGATATCTTTATCACTTACACAATGTTATATCAAGCAATTATCATAAACAACTGATACATCTTCTCTGTTTGTTTCATTTTCAATACTGTTCTTTTCTTTTAACTAACCTAAATTCGAAACATTGTATGCTTCTATCAAAAACATTTAACTGGTGTATAAAAATTCTAAACTTTGCACAAAAGCATGACCAACAATCAGTATATCATAATAAATTTAAAATATTATCTCCATTCTTTCAAATTTATCTGCATATGCTATCTATCTTATTTAAATTCAATTTAGATTATGAAATGCAAATAGAAAAAAACTATGAAAAGTTTAGAAAAAAATTGAAACAGTTTCTTCTAGTAAAACAGTATACATTAGAGTACAGTAATACACTTCATGCATTCAAAACATACATCCAACATTGAGCAACTAATGTAGAATCATGGGCTGGTAGGGTAATTTAACTAGAAAACTAATTGACTCTGCAGAAGGTTTAAATAGCATTCATACAAAAGCAGCCATGATTCCAGAAAATAGAATAGCAAAGAATTTATAAACTTATAGATATAACATCAGTAATTCATCCAAGTAATCAACTACTTTAAGTAAAATCCAAGATGACCAATTTGTATGGCTTCCAGCCAAAGTGAAGTCTCCAGAGTGCAGTAAAGTGCTTAACCTTATTGACTGGTGCTACCCTATTTGTCTCACTTTTAATTTCTATCTCACATTGAAAAATAAAGGACCTCATTTTCATTATAATCTCTCATCTCATTATTAAATAGTCTGTAATGACCAGACATTAGTGCTAGCCAACAGCATGGTATCATCACAGTGTTAGGTTGTATACATGCATGTACATGTTGAACTTTGAATGAGAGGTTTATTATTATCCTATGCCTAACCATATACATAACCTAATTGGTCCACAATTTGGGCTGAATAGTCTAAAAGACCTCCAGGAGCCATGTGTTGCCCTGTACTTGAGAAAGTACTCCCAAATTGTCGCCAAACTTAAGCAATTATTTTCATATCAAAATAATAGTAAAAAGAAAATATGATGGTAAAACAGTAGTGAAGCTAGATAAAATCTATTAACCATTCTCTACACTTTCTCTCAGTTTTATACAAAAATGCGTTCATTACCTGCCTTTGTTTACAATAGAGTTGTCAACATAGTTTAATCATGCTAGATAATTTGTTTCCCTTGCAAATTAAGTTTGAGCAATACACATAAGCACCATCAAGGGGACAACAAACTAATGATAGCAACCTAATCTCAAAATAATTGATGTGACGTCACAATGACGTAGAATACAAAATATAGCAAATAAATACTCTAGAAAATTTCTCGAAAGTCCCTGAGTGACTCTACATGCCCCCTTGCTCAAATTAATTTTTGGAAAACAACTGGAGATCAGGTCCAGACACAATGTTTTGGGTAGCTGTTATTATCTTGATGGCCAATTTGCCTTCCACTTTAGCTATTCTATATGCTATCTCAATTTGTTCCATAATCAAGTCCATTTGGATTTCATGTACTCTTAGAAAATATATTACTAGGAGATTGTTAAAGTCTATGTTGACGCACTCAAAGCTGTCTATCATCTTTCCACTGTTCAGGAAATGACAAAAGTTATATATGTTGAAATTGTCATCAAAAGATATATGTATGGTGCTGCGCCAATAGAGGCGACTAACTCCCTCCAGCATTTTTGAATCATAGCAGATGATTGTGTTAACCTTAGGGTGATGAGCTGCGTCTATTATGAAGGGGATTACATCTATTGAGCAATTCATTTCCTGGCCATTATAGGTTTGGCAGAGTTGTTTCTTAGTTTCCTCAGATATATTATCACGTATTATAGTGGTAGCTTTTCTGGTGGCTATGTAGAATGGATGCAAAGTTTCTTCACCAACTTTGGACATTTTCTTTCTTCTGTCTTCAGTCTTTTGGGATCTGATAGTGGAAGTTCTGGCTGATGAGGTTGAGGGGGCTATCAAGTCACTAAATTGGGGGGTGTTTACAATTTGTAATTCATTAAAAGGTTGTCTAGGTTTAAAAGTTTTTGTTGAATGTGTGGCCAGCTCCTCTTGCGCATGTGGGGATATGTTTCTCTCCACAATAGGGGCGAGATGTTGAGGGCGTCATCATGGTTGCTTTCTCCTCTCTGAAGTGTGGAGCTACATTTTGCCCACATGGAATCAGATTCTCCTCAGCACCATTGTTGCATCCTCTTTTCCTCTCATGTGCCTCAAAAAGTGGAGATACATGTCTCCCTCACCTAGAAGAGGCTTCTCAATTGGTTCAGCTACTTTCCACCCTCCTTCTCACTCAATGGTGGGATGGTGGAGCTGGTGACTCACGTTTTCTGCTGTTCAGATACATTCCTAAATGGAGTTATGAGATTTAAATCCCAAATGTTGGGATCATAAGTGTGATTGGCTCTCGCCCTTCTTGGGGGAGTTTACATAACTCTAAGTTTTCAGATTTACTATCATTATAATTATAATCAGTGTTGGAAAAATCATCTTCAGAAAAACTAGGTAAGTTCTCAAATTTTTCATATGTATCAACACCATTATCAACTAATGTAAATTCATCATTGTCATCTATTATGACATTTTCTATATCCTTAATTGCTCTTTTGAGCTGTTGAAAGTGTACTGTTTTACCATTGTTTAGAGTGTAAGTGTTATGGTCAAGCACTTTTTCTATTGTGAATGGACCTTGATTGCTATCCATGGTTATATGGGGGAGATAGGCGAAGACTTGATCACCTCATTTGTGCAGTTCACCATATAGTTTCTTATTAAATGTTTTCTTCTGCCATATGCCAGATTGATTGGTGTTGTGGCAGATGGTAAGGTGGATTTGTTGCATGTCTTGCATTAGTTGATTAACATAGAGTTCTGTGCTTTTCTCTGTATAATTAGGGAACATCATTGTTAAGGAGGTGGTAGCTTCACAACCAAACATTGCTTTGAAAGGACTTATGCCCATAGTCATGTGGACAGATGTATTGTAGAAATATTCTACACATTCAATGACATGTCTCCATTCCTTCCCTGTAGCCTGCAATAAAGCAACTTTAACTAATTTTATGAGAGTTTGATTCAATCATTCTACTAGGCCATTTGCTTGGTGGTGGTGGTAGGTGGTAGTTAGTTCATGAACTATGTCTAGTTCCTTCATTAGGGCACAGAGTAGATTGCTCTCAAACTGAAGGCCACAATCAGAGACTAATTTTCACATGGGCCTGTACTTCAACATGTAGCATCATCCAAAATTAATCAGAAAAAAGCTGCAAACGTCGCAGAAGAGACTAAGATCGAAAAGGAGTTAATTAAAAAATATTACAATCAATTAGTTGCTATGATTTCAGATTAATTTGTAAAATGCAACCAAGAATAAAATATGTGTCAATAAAAAGATAATTGTATCTGTCAATAAAAATACTTTTGACAAAACAAAGCTTACGTTATTTTATCGCCGCCATCTTGGCAGAAGTTTGAAATTTAAATCAACAGGTACTTCTTTTGAAATACTATAAATACATTGAAACTTACTGTAAGCATTTGATAAAGAATTTTACTTAGAATTCTTATTTTTCATCTTATTAATGGTTTGATTATTTTATACAATGTTGAGCTAATCGAGCAGTGTTTAGTAGTGGTCTGGATACATCACAGGGAACGATTCTAGGGTCCCTGTGCCAGACCATGAAAGTGCACTTAAGTTAGGTGCAGGGGTTTTCTCTCAATTAGCCAACTAGCATTTCTCTTCTACATGTATCAGATAACTAACTGTCAACAAATGGTTGGATAACCAAACATTAGGAATTATCTTAATATTGTTTTAGATCTAAATTAGTGACTGATAATCGACTGATATAATGACTGTACATGTAGTAATTATAAATGTAGGTTAGGAAGTTGTTTGGATAGAATTTAATTAACTAAGCCAATATATTTTGGTAATGGTTACATATAATATTGAATGAACAACTAGTAACAGTTCCTGGTTGCAAACAGATATAACACTTTTACACAATAGAGATTAAGTTGAGTTGTGCTGTGTCTTGAGTAAGCACTGAGCTAATGTAGGGTACACATAAGCTATCTTGATTGAGCTGAGAAGTGGCACTCAAACATTGGATGGAATGGTGAAATTGGATGTGGAGATCCACTTCAGGCAGATGCCCACTAAAAGATCACTACAGAGGTTACCACATGGCTTTTTCACCTAAAAAGTGAACAGTTAATTGAGGTTACATAACATAATAGAAGAAACTAGTCAAGCAGTAACAATAAGTAAATCCTTACCCACAATAACACAGCTAATGTTACAAGGTAACAGTAGACAAACAGTGATAAAGCCTGGTAGAGGATATTACAAACATCCACTCTTTTACAATCTTTTCTGCTGTTGTGCTGCTTAATGGAATCATGTGGGCATATTTTGTGAAGTGGTCTACCATGACGAGGATAT
>CABFPE010000025.1:59555-75871 GCA_900660155.1 Hofstenia miamia
GTAAATAAATTTGGAAAATTTGGCAAAAAATTGCCAAATTATTGCCAAATATTTGGAAAGGATTTGGCATTTTTTTCCAAATATTTGGCAAATATTTGCCAAATTTTCCAAACGTATTTACTAGGGCACGTACTGTATAAAGAATTCCAAATTTCCACTCTAAAATTATTTTGAAAACATTTATATTTTATAAGTTTATTATATGGCATTCGGGTTAATCTCCTTTGTTTTAATGACATTTAAAAAATTTTTTTTTGACATTTTTTGAAAATTTGAATATTATATTTATCAACAAGTTCTAATCATATAAAGTATTATTATTTTTCTAAGGAATTAGGTTTGATCAGAACTATTTGAGCATAAACTATTAAATAACGTAATAATATTTATTGTATTACAAGAAAATATTTGCGCATAACTCGAATGCACACATTCTTAACAAAGATGGAACTGGGGAAAATATTTGTGAACTGAATTGCCCTGCTAGACATTCTGTTCACTGCCTCATTTTCTATCCTCTCCCCACACTACACCACTCAAAAAATTCTGCTCCAAGCACTACTTGAGATATCCTATTGCCCCAAATTTCTTTCATAAATATTTTCATAACTCCCTACACTATACTATGATTGCGTAGAAAAGACACTATTACTAATAACAAATATGATGTCAATACATAGTAAAAACATGATACCAAAATGAAATTCAACTTTATGTTATTGTAATGTTCACATTTAATGAGACAAACATATTTTTGCCCTATTATATCACAATCATTGTAATAAGGAAACAATACTCTATATTATACAAAATATTAATGATAAATTATGAAATTTTCAATTTCACTATATTTCCCGCAAAATTTTTTTCTAAGTTTCGTAGCTATAACGTTTCATAACTAATTCCTTCACAAGTCCACAATACAGAATGTTTTAAACAAAAGAATTGATAAGTCAATGGCCAAAGCACAAGCTATGATATAAAATTTTGATTTAGTAAGGATTCTCTAAACGCTATTTTAGTTTAGCACGAGTCATAAAAAGTGATTAATGCAATGACAGGGCGATTCGGCCGTCTGGTTTATTTCCATACAACTTAAGATAAAGTAATGAACCTTGGCACCGTGAAAGATACATCTTTAAACTACATTTTTGTTAATTCCCAAAAAAATATAGTATTAGTTTCGATTTTATTTGCAAATGGAGTTGCTACGTCATCCAATTTTGCAAAAATAAAGGTGAGAAAACCAAATTAATTTCGATTAAAAGCCGAAGAGAGCAGTGTATAGTTAAAACATATTACTTCTATTTATTGTCAAAGGCTTACTCTAACAGGAAAACCAAAAAGCAAAGCTCAAGGTCAACCAGTATTACGTATCAGGATTAACCATTTTTCATAACTTTGATTAAACTGATATTTTTAAAAGTCAATGAATGAATTAGAAATAAAGTCAATGAATAATGTTCATTTATGTTTCAAAAATCCAATATCTAACATAATAATATATATTAAGGTCGCTTTCAAGGTCAATTGTAAGACATTCAAATATTGGAATTTTAGTTCTCTTATGTTATTGGAATATTTTTAGAATTATAAGCATTTGAATGAAAAATTCATTAAATTAATCATCTTAGCATATGCTTTTTTGGTTGCCATCATGAAGTTAGAAATTTGATTTTCACAATGTAAGTACATTAGTGTAAGCCTTACACCTGTGAATAGATTAAAATTGATTGGGTTTATTACCATGTGCATTTCACAATTTGAAGCATGGGTCGTCATTTGTAGATTATAGGTTACGTTACCGAGGAATTCAATTTTATTTCAAGCAAAATTGATTTTCAAAATGTTATTTTGGTTTTGATATTTTCCAAAAATGCTATGTCGGATATATTCATGTATATCTTTCAACTGGTAGAATTTTTATTAAAATTGCAATTTCAACAAATCTGTAGAACAAAAGGAAATATGCGTTTGTTACCGAATTATTCTAATGAAATCTATTCCATTATACAGAAGACAAAATTTTGTGGATTAACCAATTAACAAGCATAGGAATTTGTGTTGCATGTATTAAGTTTATATCAAGTTATCTAAAAAAGAGAAATCAATGAATAATGGCAAGCATTAAATTATAGAACTGATTAAGTTCCTAAAGGTGTGTCTTTCCCTTGCTTTTTGGTATTAAGCCAATGATCAGAGGAATTACATTACGAATATTTAAATTACTACATATACTTGTATGTTGAGTGGTAATATATTCCTGGATTTGCAAGCTTAATCCTTGATTAAATGCAATACACATTTGGAATAAACACCCTAGAAAATCATCAGAATCTATTTCAAGCAACCCTACTGTATATAAAGCGGAAGTGATGGTTTGGATTTAAATTCATATGTAACACATCCACAGCATTTAGTTAATTTCATAATTTGTATTTCATTATTTACAATTTTTACAGACATTCGTATTAACAAGCACATGTAAATTGCCGACAATCTTATCTTATGTTAATGCTTATCATGTTGAATTACCTACTGTATATCTCAATACAAAAGTACACAATTTGTGATCTAACGATGCAACCAAAGGAAGGCTATATGTAGGAAGAGAAAAAGCAACAATCTATAATTAAAAAATTTAATCCTTCAATAATATCGGGTAACAAGCACAATTTCTCAATATCGACAATAACTTGAAAGAATGCAAAACTGTATTTTTGTTATTAAACAGTAGTATTTTAAAAACTTTATCTAATTTTTCCTAGTTACAACTAAAAATTTCATTAATATAACAGGGTTTCTTATTCATTTGAGAAATGCTTAGTTAAAATTGAAGAATGTCATAACAAGCAGTTTATATGCTTAAAAATGCTTGCGATTTCATCACAGTTTTCGTTGCTACGTTATTTGAATAAATGAAATGGAGTCTAAAAAAACGAGAAGAATAATTTAAAGTACATCTTTAAAATATTATTTAATAAATGTATCATTTAAATGGCTTGAAAAAGTGGGCTTTGTTAAAGATCATGAAATCTGCTAGTACTAAGTAGTCATTACAGTTAAAATTAATTCACGGATTTTGTATTGCTTACCTCTTGATAGGCTTGAGCCTCAATTGGATAATTGTCCACAACAAAGCAATCATTAATAATGTGACTTCCGCAAACCGTATTGTGGCAATCATTGGAATCCATACAAATATCCTCAATATCCAGACATCTTTGTGATAATCTACATAAATATTTCCCATAACTACAACAGAACCTTTCATCAGAATCATCATAAACTGTAGCAGACATGCAATCTTCTACGTGATTGCATATTGTACTCTCAGAAAGACAAAACTTTGTTATTCTAAATAGATGAATTTTACACGAAAAAATTTTCAGCAAATGCTTTTAAATTGGAAAGCCTGACATTTTGATGGCTTGACCTAGAAAACAACGATAAGACTAGTTGGCAGAGTTGTACTGGGATCGGGACATGAGTGGGATATCTCAATGGGAATTGGAAGGATGTAAATAATTGGATGAGATGAAGAAGAAGAAAAACTTTATGGCACATAAATTAATGCTTGTGTCTATTTTACTTTTTATTCTATAGTCACATGAAGTACAGCTGAATGACACAATTTTCACATTAAATTTACAAATATTTTTCCTACAATTTCAGATAATATGCAGGATTCTAAAAATCTTCTAATATCTATGAATTTTTTTTGGTAAATATTTTAACTTAGTTACACTTACAATTACAATTTAATGTGAGCATTTGTGATTTCAAAACTTCAATGCATAGAAATTTCAGATATTTTAGTTACTTTTTTACTGTATTGTATTTAGAGTGTATGAGATTCATTCTAAAAACTAAAGATATATATTAGGTTTGAGTTAATTTTGCACCAGTCAATTTTCAAATCATATGATCCTACCTATACTCTGTGGATTGATAGCAAATATGAGTTTGCATTTGATAATATCTGATTAATGAAAATTAATTTTATCCAAAATTTTTTAATATCCTTAAATATATATATATATATATATATATATATATATATATAACTAATCTTAAAACAGCAAACTTTACTTACTGACAACGAAAAGGCGTACCGCATTCAATAGATTTGCTGCAGTCATCCGAATTACCACAGTGTAAGTAATACGGGTCATCCATCTTATAATTATCGCATAGAAACAAATCGTCAGGACACATGCAAGTTTGAAAGCATTGGAAATTGGAAAGACAACTGGCATTTTTCAAGTTACATGTATTGTTACGACATATGTGTTCATCACAGATCATTGAATTGCAGTAAGCTTCGTCTCCACCTTCAGGACAATCTACAATTGAATTACAGACCGAGTACTTAGGAAGGCAAATATTGGGATACCCAGGACATCTTATGTTAGTTTGAAGTTAACATTTGTATCTAATTTCGTCTTTTCCACTCTCACAGTCCAAGATGCCATCATTTATTTTTTGATATGAAATACAGGACGCGTTTGTTTCTCCAGTTAGTCTGCATTTATAGGAGCTATGACATTCTTCACAATCAAAGCAGGCATTGACAGTATTAAGTATCAGCAATGAATATAAAATGAGCTTAGGCATTTGCAATGGAAATTTCATTATATCGAGTTTTATAAATCTTGTGCAAAGTCAATTTCTTTGAAATTACTCAGGTAATCATAGAACACTGTGACAAACTGAGTATAAAAAAATAACTAATGAATTTAGCTAATTAATTTTCAATTACCTACTTCACTTTATTAATTGTTTCTAAATTGCCAAATCATTACTTGATGGTTACCTCTCAAAATGGTTTAACCTTTATAGAAAATAAAAGTAATCGTTGCCTTAAATCGATTTGCTTAAGAGGAAAATATCAATTAATTTGAGTAAGCCCAAAATTTACAATTGCTTAACATAATCTAATCAAATATAAATGCCAATAAAAACGCGTTTTATGATGCTACCCTGGGTTGTCCTAAAAAAATGTACCCACTGCTTTAAATGAGATTACATATATTGGTAATTTACAGAATGAAGTGATTAATGGTAATACCCAAGTTGAAATTGGGCTATGTCTCATCTTGGCTCGGGTCCGACTTGGGCTAGGTCCTAAGGCATGATTTTTGCAAGGGCAATTGGTCCGGGCCTGGCTTAATCCTAATGTTTAAATTGATATTGGATATTAATAAGAAAAATAATTATTTCACAAACGAAACTTTGCAAATGATAAATCTAATCAGCCTTGCATTGTGGGCTGATGCAAGAATTCTGATTTGTAAATTTTGTAATAAGAAGATTCTCACTTGGTAAGATATAGGTTGATGTAAGTTGGCAAAATATTTTAGTAATTGAGTATGCAAAAACTGATGAAACGTGATCAAAAGAGGTTGTTGCATACAGCCCATGTAATAGAATAACACAAATAGCTTATTAGTTGAATCATTAATTAAATTACTAAGTCAAAAGGAGAAGGCGCTAGGAATGGCTTATAAAATGTGACATATTTGAAAGTATGTCCACTGAACTGATGGAATTGCTACACAAATTAAAAATAATATTGGTATTGGACTAAATGGATATGCATATATTCATAAATAGTTTATCCAAAATATTCCATCAAATTCAATAAAATATTTTTTCCAAAATAATGCTCTCACCGCATTTTTACATAGCTCTAAGAAAGGCATATTGAATAAAAAATACGAAAAACCTGTATAATCAAATTAACAAGCAGTACTCTAAATTCGGTTTGTTTAAAAGGCTCGTTTTGTGCTCGTTGTATATTAAATACTCTGCTCAATCTCGGCTCGGCTTGACTCGGCTAGGCTCAGCTCGTTGACAAGTCTGAGCCTAAGACACTGTCAGTGGTGTAAATGAAAAATATGTGGGCAGGACAGAACCGGAGTCTGAGAAATCGGCAGTAATTGATATTTTAAATTCGCATTTTTGACCAAAACTGCCTACTGAATTCATTTTAAAACATTTTTCCACAATTCCATTAGGAAATTTGGAAATCTGTGGACATATGTGTAATATTATGTGCTCCCTTGTGATCGTGAAAATCGTGCCAAATGTTATTACCTTTTTTTCAATGAAAATTTTATTTCTTACGAAAAAATTTAAATTCTTCGCATACCAAAATTTCAGATAATAATTCAATTTAATTTTCATGTTAGCGACACCTGCAGGAAGGTGCCCATTCTGCAAAGTCGGCGATCGTAGAGCATCCGTATGACTACAAATACAACGTGTGTATGAACGAGATGACAACTCTCTAGCATTTGTTTTTAAGATTGCACCTATCTTTGTTTCGCAAAAGTTTTGAGGAATTTTAGAAACCAACAAATTTGAATCAGTTCACTGTTTGTAGATTTTCTCACAATTTAGAACTGCAGATATTTTCAGAAACAGGTCTTCGTATTATGTGCCATTATAATTCTTAAAAATCAGGGAGGCTAAAGGTTTAAAAATGAATTGCAATGAATAATCAATGGGTGTATTAAATTTTATTTCAAACCTCCAATTCAGCCACTTTTTTTATATTAAGTGTATTTTGCAACATTTACATAAGTCTCTACGCATAATTTTAAAAGCAAAGAATTTAATGGTAAATTTTGGTGAAAGATAATATAGTTAAATTTTCTCTTATTATAACTTTGATGCAGTTCAGTCAATATTGCATTTGTAATTATGATTATTAATAAAATGTGTGCCTTGTTTACACACACGGGCTGTGTAAATTTATGAATTTTGTTGAAAATAGATAAAAAATATATTGCAGTCAAGCAATATAATACCTTTGATATCAACAAGAAATTTCTGAGGATTTGAATTGATACCATTTGATATTATAAATGAGCAACTGTCTTTTGATTTAAGTTGATGTGAAATTTCCATATCAACGGCAACCTTGATGCTAACAATTGGAGACAAATTGCTTCTTATAAAGATGCTTTTACGAATTCGCCAACATTAATCATTTATGTAATCAATAATTGCTATTGTAACTTAATCACATAAACCCATCCAGGTCAAATAAAACATCAAGGCTATGCAATTATTTCTGAGAAGTTCAAGTATGAAATTTCAAATATCAGCTATCCTTATGCTCAAGTATAATATAGGGACGTAGCCACAGGGGCTAAAAAAGATTGGCGAGCACCTCCTACATCATTTTAAGGAACTGTGATTTATTTCCAAGACCAGACCAGCCAACGCAAAATATACAACACTTGACATGCAAAATGAAATTAGAAATTTTGACAAAAACAGTTCAAGTAAGTAAGTGTATTATTTACCATTTGTATAGATAGAATTATGCATATGAATCATGAATATATTGTAACCTTTGTGAACAGATTTATTGAATTTAGTTCAAGAAATTCTATTGTACTAGAAAATGACTACTAAAACCTTTGACCAATTGAATGACATTTTTGAGAAAATTTTTGCAAAAATGTTCACTTTTTTTGGAATGTATTGCTGTAAAAGAAGTCATGAAATCAATTTCCCTTGTTCAGCAATTATTTTTTCCAGTTTCAAAGCTTCAGACTTTTATCAAGTTGTTAATTGGTGATTAGTAAGCTTAAAAAATTAAATTGGAAGACATTTCTAACAAAAATTAATCTGTGCTAAATTTGAAGCTAAGCTTGATGCATATTGTCATTGTCAGGCTCGTGATTTATTTGCTATACTAACACCAAAATTAATTTTTACTATTTCTCATTTTGCTACTAAGTTTCTAAATTTAATATATATTGCATCCAAAGTTTTGCAAAATATAAACATATTAATTGCATCAGCTATACAAAAGATTAAATTCATTCACCGAGAAATATTGAGAATTATATAAAAATATAATGCAATCAAAATTCAGGGACTCAAAATTAAATTAATGGGTAACCTAGTAATCAATCTAGAAAATGAAGAGATTACTAAGTGTTGTTTCCTATTATTTTGTGATATGTATGAAACTACTTTTCTAGACTTTGTCTGCCAGGTTGTTAACTAAATTGAAAATGAATTGGAAAGCCATTTTAATGATAATAATTTACTCATGTAGAAATTCATTTGCTCGCTTTTTCGTGGAAGCAATTTCTTGCGCTTACACACGTTAGTTCTAAGCCGCAAACTTTTGTTTCAAAATTCTCACGCAATTTTTTCAAAGCCTGTTATGAAATTTGGAAATACTGAAATAAGGAAAAAATCTTTTAGTGAAAGTGAAACTTTGTACTAAGTTGTATTGCTGAGGCTGAATTGCCTAAGAAGAATCCCTATTTTTCATTAAAATTCAAATGTATTAAAAAATTTATATTCTCATCAATGTTCATTTGATCAAGACGTCATAAGCCCATAAAAACAACAACAGCTTTAACTGCTATATTTTAGGCAGATAGTACCCATACCTTCAAGCATGCGTTGAGAAAAGCAATAGGTTATTTTAATTGTAGAGTAAATAGGAGTCATTCCTCTATCTTGTGGTGCTTTCAAATTTTGGATATCTTTATTAGTCTGTGAGGTATATAATAGCTGTAATAAAATTTTACAAAAGATCAAAGCATATTTAAAATTCCCTGACCAACTTAAGGTTAATCACCAAGTCCAATTGGATTTGTTGGGACGAAATATTTCAGGGCTACCAGAAGAAAAATGGCTAATTTCTTTACGTTATCATGACACCGAAGGTCACTATTTCAAATTGTTCAGGCTGGGCTTGACCCTGGTCCGCAATTCATGAGAAATATATCGGACCTGGTGCGGGTTGGCTAGCACCATTTACATTTCTAAGCAAAACATCATGTGCTTTGCACTATCAAGAGTAGACTTTGCACAATGACATAAGTCTTCTGGTTTTTGAGAAGCAAAATTTTGCATATTTATCCCTTGACAAATCACCTCTACCTCAAGTAGATATTAATGATTCATTAAAGTTTGTAGGGAAAACCTTTGATTTCTTTACATTTGATTATATTCCTAATTTTCAAGATTAAATTTTTTGCTGAAAATTATCAGCAAGCAATTATCACTAAATCAATTGCACGACCTACAAATGTGTAAGCACCTGCTAGAGTCTTACCCTGACTACGTCATTGTTACAGAGATGGAATCGGATCGGTTCGGATCGGATCTTCATTTTGAGAAGCTTCGGATCTGTTTCGGATCCAAAAATTTTTAAAACTAATGTATTTGTACATTTTAAAAATTACGCGCATTTTTACATTAAATCCCAATTGAAGTGTGTTAATAATTTCAATCTAAGTGAAACTTTGTATTTTAATTTCATTGTTCATACAACAGGTTCCGCGATATTATTTCCAACAACTTATAAAATTGGTGACGAATACTTCAAATCTGAAAATGCGATTCATTTTAGCAATACATACAATGGTAAAATAATAAAGCAACACAAAACATTTGTTTGTACAAACTTGCAAACGAAAAAGAAGAATTCTGAAAAGGATTCTCTCTAAAATGTATGTCAAAGAAATGGCACAGAGCACAAAGAAGCAAATGGAATAACTTAACTTTTGCAAACACTGCCAAAATGTAAAAATACTAATATAGTTTGGGATGCTCTTCAATCAAAAAATCTCATTTAAATATACACTCTGAGCAACTTGCAATGCCAAGATCAACTTAGTACTCAGAAGGTTTGTCATTATTATAATCACTACTACAAAAATGTTTATGGAACCATACCTTTGGCATACTATTAATAGGGTTTTAATTTATTTAATGTTGCTGTTATATAATTTAAAATTTGTGATCCAAATTAGTATCCAATTTCAGTGAAATTCAAAACTTATTTTTAAAAGTCAATTTTTGTTTGAAAAATTATTTTTTCTATCACGGATTTTAATACACTCTACAACAATTTTTTAATTTCTTGCAAAATAAATTTTTGGGTTGCTCTTTAATTTACCATTATTTGTTCTACTCTTGTTTTCATCGCCTTAGTAAATTTGTTTTATTTTAAAAAATTTTAATTCATAGTGACATTGCAAAGTGATTACATGTATATTTGAATTAATACGAGGGGGTTATAATACGATAAGAAACTCAACTATTTAAGCTCTATACACATATTATGATTATAATTGATGACAATTTTAGGAATTAGATTATTACAAAGCTTACAAATAAGTTGATCTGCATGTACTATTTCGTAAGTATATGTCTCAAGATAGTATTGAAGCACTTAAAATTTTCTATTCGCATTTAAAAAAAAATGTTTTTTTAAGTCCATGTTTATTTATTGTTAGAATACTTATTTAAATTCGGATCCACTACTTATTGAAAACAAAATTTTTTTTAAGAATTCGGATAGGATCGGGTTCGGATCTTGAAGTTTCGGATCCGGATCGCATCTTAAAATGTTGGATCCGATTCCTTCTTTGCACTGTTATAGTATCTGAGTATCAAGTACTTGTTCAATGCTTTGAATTCAAGTGAGTCGTATAAATACAAGCATACCCCGTGGACATTCGACCTTTTGAGATTGGCGGCTTAACTGGTTTGACTATGATGTAATTATCTGGTGATGTAAGTTTGTCTATCTCTGATGTAATTGGAATGTATTCCAAATATTTTTACTTTTCATCTTGTGGTTGTACAAATTTTTTGCAAAAACTTTTTTTGTTATCAATAATTAGTCATTACAAGTGTTCATTTCTTCTTCTATGTTAGATTCAGGACAGTGGCGTGCCAATGATTTTTTGTTGGAGGAGGCCAAAGGTCAAATTTTTCAATGATTTACAGGCTGTAAGTATATTATTCTCTACGAACTAGTTAAGCAGAGTACGTACAATTCAAAAAAAGTAATAGGAAAATGGAATATTGTTATTACTAATGCTTGATTTCTACAATGTTAATTTGAAACAGGATATCCTGGTAATTGTGCTTCACCAGAGTTGTGCAAGGGAATAGATACATCTCAAAATGCAGATCTTGCCGCCGCTCTCTAGATAATGTAAATCTTGAACACTTTTTACTAAAATATAAATTATTTACTACTGCAGCGCAACATCATTTGATGATATTTGATTATATATTTTTTATAAGAGTAAAATTAGTATGTTATACAAGGACAATCCTTTCATTGATATCAGTGATACATTTTCCAAAATGAATTTTATATAGTTACTTTCTATAGTGATATGATCAAATAAAATTGAAATTTTTTTCTTGTTAACTAATCTCTATTGTCACTTCAATTACTGAAAAGAAATAGAGAGCCCATAAAACTCCAAAAAATTCAGTGATATACTTCGAATGTTCAGATCAGGGACATGTTCTTTCTTTACTCTTTTTCAAGTTACATTAGAAGAATTAAGCATTCTACAAAACTTTTATTATGCTCAAGCAACTTTTGAAATAAAGCCAGACCAACTATGTCTACAGACATAGAACATTAAGTCAATTTTATCATTTAAAAAATATATTACTAATTGGCAATATTTATAGAACAACCACTTTAACTTCTGCTAGACAACTGCTAACAATTATATTTTATTATTCTTTATGTTTTTTTGAGCTTTCTTAGTTTTCCCTTTACAATATATTGTTTAATTACATAAATACATCACAGGCTTCTCTCATCAGGATCACAAATGAAATGCGAAATTATTTTTCAAAGTATTATCAGTGCCTATAACTTAAATTTGCTCCCTTAAATATTTGTATTGCACTCCCAAAATTAAAATTTTGCCTACACGCTTGATTCCAATTACTTTTTTAATGTGCAGTATGGATGTTCACATTAATAATAATGATGTTATTGAAATAATTTATGATTATTAAGTTAACACCAAACTCCCTACTTCATCCCTGAATTCACAAAACTATTTGCCAATAATGATCATACAAAATTCATACATACATGTAGTGTGGCATCTGTATGAAATCAGCAAGTAATCCTACTAATCTATCTATTGAGGGTTTCGAGTTGAAGCATGGATTTACTGGTCTACAAATTAATAACTAACTCCTCTTGCTATAATACCCTATCCTAATAAAAGTTCAAAATAAACAGGAGATCATGTTAGGGAAGAGTGCTCACACTCAGCCAACACGATACAGATAACCTTAAGAAAGAGTGATATAAGACTAGAGCCCTACTTAAGATAAAAAATAAAGAAGCCCTAACTCTTGGGTGCAGTGAGTGAAATCTACGTGCTAAGTAAAAAAACCTGCACTCACTACGTTTCTCATCTCATGCAATTTTAGTGATAGCAATAAACGTTAATTTTCTTTACAAATGAAATGCAGTACAACAAAAAACCCTAGGCGTACCCCTAACCTAAGTTAAAGTGACATGCCAGCCAAGCTGTACCACGTCTAGATGACTTTAACTACGCAGACGAATTTAGAAACACATACTTTTTAATAAAATATAAAGTCAAAGTAATAAGTAAAAAATGAAATTACTGAGAATAACTGTAAAGAATATGTACAAATCACACATATTTATATGAAATAAAACTCGTTATTGTAAACAAAATCATACCATAGAAAAATATGGACAAATATTTAACAGGTACAAATTTGGTCTTCTGCTGCACTAACTTTACCGCGTCAATACTTAGCAGATATTTAAAACTGAAATATAGCACTGTTTGTCATTTTGTCAAATTATCAATTGAAATAAAATCGTAAGATTAATATTAAAATTGCACTGAATAAAAAATTGAAGGAAATTACCGTCTTTATGCCAAACGCCCTCCCCCCAAACTGGGCTATAGTTTTAGTCCAACAACTCCACTCTGTCCAGTTCAATAAAAGATTGAGGTTGTTTAACCGGGGCGATAGCTTGAGAATTGTTCCATGAGAGAATATATTAAAATATAAGCAAAATACTTTATTTCGATAAGAAGTGTCATTTTAGCATCGATATCGGATGCATGAGTTTTGTCTTCTGAAATGGTAGTGTTTGGGTAAAAGAATTTATAAAAGCTTAATAATTTCGAGTGGTTTTTTACCTCATCAAAGAAAATTGAGATATTATTAGTAACAATTTCCTCTGTCATCAACTCAGGATCAGAGATATTTGCACGCATCATCGTTATAGTTTCAATTCGTTTCAAAATGTCGTAATATTGGAGAGTCTTTTGAATTATGTTGCACCACATTAGGTCGTCAATGCCTGAGAATAAAATAAATGCTTGGTTAGGTAATTTGGTAACTAGATTTCATATAATCAATCTGTTCTGCTATAGGCTTACCTTTGCGGAAGATGCGTTCTAGTGGTACATGACCATCACATTACAGTCTTGATGCATCATCTTCTTTGAGTAATTTTGATTTGCTTTGTTTGTATCTATCTGAGTTGATATGTTTCACCAACTCTCCGAGATTGTTTACATACTGTTCGTTTTCAGTTAGCGGTATGTTGATTATTTGTTTTTTCCTATGTTTTGAGCGCCTTGCAGATTGTATTACTGCAGTATCAATTAGCGATGAGGGAATACAATACTTGTCTTATGTTGCTATACATTCTTCAAGTGAGATCTTGTTGGTTGGCGTTAGTTCTAGCCAGGTGATCGCTATGGGCACAGAATAGTTCACCTGTCCGCGAACTATATACTCCCATAGGAAATCTGAAGGTAAGTGAGGGCAGAACTTTGCTATATTTTCTTCTGATATTCGCAGCATTGAGGTTGTAGATTCAACACCTAGAGCCGATTGCGAGTGTGTTTTTAGTAATGTTGATAACTGATTTTTAGTCCAACTTTTGGTAAAGAGAATTTTCATTAATGACAGAGAATCTGTTTCTTTGTGAATTGACGAGGCACAATTGTAGCTTCTTCAGATTTGGCTATTGTCGCTTGAGTGAAGTAACTAATTAAATCAGTTTTTATCAATTCGAGTTCATTCAGACTAATGTCAACTCCCAATTTTTCCATATTATTAGTATCGACTTGTTGTTGGTGATGAGGCATTAATAGTTGTGTAGAGGTGAGCAAAGATTCTTGTGTTTGTAATTGGGCAATTGACTGAGACTGAAATTCTATTATTTCTATTGAGATGCGCCCTCTCCCATCTTTCTTGAATTTTATTGTTGTTGAAGCTTCATTTTACAAGCACTCTGGGCAGTGTTGATTGTGGTAGTTAAGACGGATTTCGTTTTTTATATCTACTAAACAACATTTGGATTTTTCGTAATAGTTCGTGGTAGAGTGAGGTGTTCTTTGCTATAAGTGCACAGAGGAAAGAGGAGCAAAAGTATCTGATAAAGTAGCATATTTAGTTTCGCTGGTCGTATCCCACAGGAATTTTCGTATGTTATCAGAGAGTAATTTAATGTCATGTGGTGCAATAGCTAATATATTACTTATCAGTAAAATTGGAAGTGCGCCCAGAGAGTTTGCTCTATTTATTATTCTGTTCTAATGTTTTTCGAAGCTTCCTGTAAGTTTGGTATTTTTCCCTGGTGGAGACATTAACAGTGAAGTAATGAATAAAAGCCAATTCTTTAGTTTTGCAGAAATAGGAACGATAGCAATCTCATGATATTTACTTTTTCTGAGTTGATCCCTCTTGTGTTTAGATATGCATAAAGTTAATGTTGAGTCTTCAGTTAAATAGATAGATATTAGCCATAGCGCTGATTTAGCATTGCAATCTGGTGCGCATTTCTCTTAAAAAATGCGTTTTGAAAGTTGGTGCGGTCTTGAATTTTCAATGATTTTTTTTACAATACTGATAAAGCGTTCTACTGAGTAATGATAGGTTTGTGACGACGATGATATCAAAATAGCTGGCTAAGCATTATCAGATGGTCTATTTGTCTTTATAGTATGCCACACAGTATTAACTCCATTAAGCGTAAGCAAACGAAACATGGATATGATTAATGTTATTGGGAGCACATTTATCTGCGATAATTTTGTATGATTGCACTTGTAACAAAACATCAATAGTGAGACGCTTATCAACCATGATTTGGTGGTAAGGGCATATTCTGTGTAAAAACAAATCAATGTGAATTAAAGCAGCTGTTGAATTATGAAACTCGTGTAAGCCCAAAACACTAAAATTTTGAGGCTTTAGAATGAAAAAGTTATCCAAACTCAATTCCAATTCATAAAGTTCAGAACCACGGTATTCACTATTGTCTAAATCAGTAAGAACAACAACTAATCGAATCTTGTGCACTGTAGCTAAATGGTATGCGAGAGATAACTTATCAATAAGTTTAGTATCACAAAGTTCTTCTGTCTTGACGAAGTATATAATTAGAATGTTTTCAATTGAGAGATTGATTTGGGGTTGTAAAACCAAATTGTCCTTATACGTAATCAGTCTATGTAAGTTAATAAGACGAAATTCATTATCAAAACAAGTATGTACTTTACTACAAAAAAAGAGTGATTGAGATCTTTGTTCATTGAGTGTGGGTAATAGATTTGAATATTAATGGCAGGACGTTTGATTAATAATGGGATTTTTTTAGAGCTAACAAATGCTGTGACGTATCCAACTGTTTGTTGATCTCTGTTTTGAATTCCAAGGAGATGTGAGATTCGCCAATATAGAGTGCTTTGTGAGTGGCGATAAAATAAGGATGAACTGTTTCACTGCCAACAACAGAAATTTGAGAATGATGTTGTTCGTAGAGTTCTTTAGAGCGTGATCTAGAATGGTGACAGAATGTAGATGAAAAGGGGAGCTTTAGCAATGATGTTTTTTCGATTGTGGTAAAACAAGCGTTTGTAACACCGACTATTTTTTCATTAGACGAAATATTTTTTGTTGAAAAATCTTTATCCCGACAGATGGCTAAATATAGTCTATCTTAATACATTAGGAAATATTATTTTGTGCAATTTCTTCTAAAGTATGCAACATTTTTAAAAACAACTCTGAGAATATGAGTGTTAATGTCCTTAAGATTCCATAGAACCATCAAAGCACTCATTGACTTTGCTAGTTTTTTGGTCAATTTATGGCAGCTTTTTGTCAAAAATCAACGATTTTTGAGGTAAATTTCAATATTTCGGGCTGTGAGGGAACATTTTCAAAGAACAACTCTCGGAATTTGATTGGCTGCCGCATGACGAATCAATTTCACGTTATTCGGTAGTAATCCCTTTACCCATTGTACGGTCAATTTACCATTCAATTGAGAGCGTCTGTTTCCAGAAACACTACATGGCTGGTAATTCAAATCTAATTTTGGACGCGAAGGATTTCAATTACAGGGGTTTGTATTTTTTCAATCTATACTTGTATATAATTTAATTTTGCTCCATATTCTAAATGTGCACCAGAAAATATGTGCAGCAACCTATAAAATTCAC
>CABFPE010000025.1:90548-106105 GCA_900660155.1 Hofstenia miamia
GGGGGGGGGGGGGGGGGGGGGAACTTGTGATAAAAATATTAGTTTTTATTAGTTTATCAAATATACATGTGCATTTAGATTTCGAAAAAAACTTTCAAAATGTTTCCAATACCCAACGCTCAGACAAAAAGGTAGTCTAAAATCCATGGCAACAGTAACTAGCCTCAACAATTTTGTTTTCTTTAAAATGATTTTTATAGAAATCATCACATATTGGAAAATGTATGAGTAACTTACGGCTAAATGCAGTAGTGCTAAAATTATTACAATAGAGTTCATTGAACGCTAATTAAGCAGCTGTATAAATTTATTAGAACAATTAAAATTATATATTTCGTAATAACAGGCAAAGACATGCAGCAACTGCTAAGCAATGGAAACTTAAATTTTTCTGGCCATAATAGTAGTCATTTTGAAAAACTGATTATCACTGCTGACAAATTCATCAAAAAAATTTTTAAATGGAATGTATTGGTAAATGCGTAACCAAAATACGTAACATTCAAGTTCACGATCAATACAAATTAATGAACACATGAATAAGATAAACTGCCGATAGTACTATATTTACTAAGTCAACTGAAATTAGTGTGCCAAATCAAAACCCTTTCAGTTATTCGCTTTCACCTTTAGTTTACATTTCAGTTTCAATTGGCCACACAAATCATAGAGTAAATTGCAAGAAAACAAATATACAATTCGATATTCACTCAATGAAAATTATCAAAAATTGAAGGTGAAAAAGTGTGTTAAAAAAGGTGTGCGCAGGGTTTCAATTGAACAATTTTCAGGCAGTACAGCTTGTCCACGCACCATAAATTTATAATTTCTAGAATGAACTTAAAGCCTTTTCAATTAATAAATAAGAGGATGTTGGAGAACAAAGAGTCATTTGAATCTCAATCATTGCCAATGTTTGACGCAACAACCTTCAAATCTATATGAAACTAACAGTGACATACACACCTAGTCAAGACAGGTGGATGCAGATGCAGCCACAAGCAGGAATACATTTTGACAAAAAGGCGGATACGCACTATAAGGTCATAACTGTAAGCTTTAACGCTTAAAGTTTATCGTTTACAGTTTGGGCAAAAAGCCCATAGACTTAGCTTATTTGATAGAAAAGGAAATTCGATTTTCAATAAGTGAAGTAAAAACATCGGCTGTTTAAGTAAATTCAATGAATTAAAAACCTTAATTAAAGACATAATGAACAATGCCAATATAAACAGATTTTAAAAGCAGAGGAATTTAAAGAAATAAAACATCGATGAAACAACGCAAAAATTAAATTAATCAACAATAGAAAGCAAATACTCAAATTCCGATTTAAATTTTGAAACTATTGCCTAAAATTTGGATACAGAATAAAACCATAAAAGCTCGAAAGTGCCTCGTTTGGAAATCTATGATTTAGACCAATATTTTTGTGCTTCATTTTGACGTTTTAAATTAGCAAGAGCTAGACAGTTTTGTTTTCTTTTAGGATGCAAATATTAATATTGAGAATGTAATTTAAAAAAAGTCTAAGACACAACTTACGACATAAGTAAATCAAATTAATCAAAATTTCATATAGTTTGTCACCAACAGAAGTTGTCGCCATAACAAATAGAATTTTCAGGCACTTGAAACAGTTCAAAACCGCTCCAGATTTCTATGCAGCATAGACGCACTGTTAAAATTAGAAGACGATATTAAGCTTTGTAGTCCTTGCATAAAATATAAACTTCAGCACTGTGCATCCGGCTGGATTTTGGCTTAACAATCACTGTTTTGTCAAACACTTTAGCCATAAGACTGCGAAATATTTGCACGTGAGGACCAAAAAACTGCTTACAGAGAAACAAACCTCCAGGTTTTAAAAGATGCCCCAAATTATTAATAATTTCCAACGAAATGTGAAACGTTCGTTCATGATCAAGGGATGATACTGAGGAAATATTAGGCGCAATATCACTTAAGATTAAATCCAAAAAATTTCCCTGAAGAATACTGGAAATTTTCTCTATATAGTGATGTTCCAATATGGCAATGAAGTAATGATTTTAAGAGTAGGTCTTCTTGTTTTTAGATTTATATATGACGTAATTACTTAAAAAATTACAATTTGGGAGAAATTATCACTTATATTAAGAGTACAGTAGGATGACCAAATGAATTTGCACTGAGGAAGACATTGGATCTCAGATGGATTTGAAATTGCTGATTTGTATATTCCATTTGTAATTCATGTGCACTAATAGCATGTCTAACTAACAAATCAACTGACTACTTACGGATGCCATCATTTAAATGTATTATTTTTGCCCAGCTCTTTGGGATTTTGTATAAATCTGCTTAAACCAAATTTGACGATTGATAGTTACAAATATGCAATTTAAAAAATGACTTTCAAAAATACAAGGTTGACTACACCTTTTCACGAGCAAATTGAGAGAATCTCCATGCAAAATGAGAGAATCTCTAAGCAAATTGAGAAAATCTCTAAGCATAATGAGAAAAGCTCCAAGCATAATGAGAAAATGTCCAAGGATAATGAGAGAATCTCCAAGCAAAATGGGAAAATCTCCAAGCAAAATGAGAACATTGTGAAGCAGTTATATTTATATTTTCCACAAAGAATTGTATAATATTATCCGGCTTTGTGTGTAAAACAATCCTCTTGACGTCATTACGATCTCATGTAATTCTATTGGCCCATTCCTATGGTTGTCAGTGAATGTGGTCACGTGTTTACATTTTTGGTGAATATCTATGCTATATAATTCGCCATTCTATTCGAGTGTTACTTTAAATTTCAAAATTCTTCACAGCGTAAATTCGTTTATTATTAAAGTTTTTGTGTTTATAGTGATTAATTTACATTTATGATGAATGAAAATACCACTTCACGTAGAATTTACAAGCGTTCTTCAAACGATATAAGAAAAAGAATTGTTGAAGTTTACGAAAATCAAGGAGATTGGAAACCTGCAGCTCAACACAATGGCGTCAACTACAAAACAGCGTATCGTTGGGTCCGAAGAGGAGATACAAATTTCAAACGGCAAGGTGGAGTCTGAGATCAATGTAAAAAGTTAAAAGAGGAACATCTTCAAACTCTTGTTAGTTGGATTGAAAATAATTGTACCGCGACATTGGAAGCTATGAGGAAGAGACTTTTTATTGAATTTCAAGTGGATTGTTCCCGTCAAACAATTGCTCGCCATCTCGATGCACGGTTGGTTTTACTTATAAAAGTATTAATTGTCAACTACTCGGTACAAGCACCAATTCTGCGAAGGAAAAACGAAAGAAATACGTCCAAAACGCCCTTTCAGCGATTTCACAAAACAAGACTATAATTTATATGGATGAGACTAACAAATTTATTTTGCAAAAGATCGTACGGGAACAGAGCTAAGAGGTTGGACATGAATTGTTGGGGCGCAAATCTTCATATTATTTCTGCGATATCCGAGTGTGGCGTCTTGTTTTGGGAGAGAAAGCGTGGCTAATTCAAGCAAATGATGGATATAATTCTTGGTTGTGACAATGCTCCATGTCATTCTTATTTTGAAGATGTATTCAGTGAAGAAAGAAAAAAAACATTGGAAGTCTTTTGAGATTAGGTCCTTACAGTCCAATGTTGAACCTGGTAGAAACAATTTGGTCTGCATTCAAATCAAAAATAAAGGAAAACATTTCAAGCAATCAGGAGGAAATGGTTGTTGGAGACAATACATGTTCACTTACAGAATATCGTTTGAAAAAAACTCGAAAGTTTTGCTGATACGTCAATTTGAGGCAGCACAACTGAAACATGTATTAGAGCTATAAACCATATCCAGAAACATTTTTCTATGGCTCTAGAAATGTTAGACATACCTGCTGGACTTTGATCGTTTATATTTGCAATTAATATTTTCTGTTTCCTTACAGTTTTGCTAAAATTGATAAAATGTAGATAGTGAATTATTTTTTTAATTTTAATTTGTAATTGACAATTTAATAAGTAAAGTAATGTAAAATGAAAATAATAAGTAATAATGTAAATAATTTAATTAATAAGTAAAGTTTATGCAACGTAGTGTACTATGTATATATCAAAGGAAATTTAATATATGATGGTATATAGANTATATTAATCGTATAGCCAAGGCAGCTGCGGTAGCTGAGCTACGCCAAAATTATTTCAAAATAAATATATACTTGTTATTCTGTATATGCAAGATTTTTTGATTGTGCAAAAATATTTTATGAGTTTATAATCTTTTCATAAATCGTTCTCTAAAATCACTAAATTAATGGGAAATAATTGTTAGCATTGATGCAAGGGTGAGCGAGCAAAAATTTATAGCGTGCTTCACAACGATTAGATTTTCAGAATTAAAAATAACCAACATACTTTTTTTGAACGAATGATCAATGATGCAATGATATTTATATGCACATATAAACGATTAGCATCTTTGAAATTTTGGCATTTTTAGTAAAAAATTTTATTTATTACATTTCTTATACTTAATTGCATTTTTGGATCATATATTTTTTATTTTAGGAAATTCTGCTCAACAGTATTTTCTTTATTAAATAAGAAAAATAACTATGGCTATAAGTATTTTAATTGAATATCGTCGAATACTTTTTGTTTACTGTAATTAATCCTGAACCGGGAGTTGATCCTTGTCAATCTTGGAGTAGCCATTTTTGACAGACATTGCGCAGTGATATGCTGCTCTTGCATTACATGATCCCGAAATTCATCGTATTGGTGATGTATTTTACACCATACTTGGATAAGACTATAAATTCCCATTCTTCCAAAAGAATTAAAGAAATTGAATAATTGCTGTTTAAATTATTATGTGAAAAACATTTGATACTGTTTTAATACCAAACGCTATAATTTGTGTTAGATTTCTTAAACGAGGTGAAATTAGAATTGAATTGCATAGCTAGATATTCTAAGATATTATTTTGTGAAATACAAATTGCTATTAAACATAAGCTTTAATTTTGACACAGTTAAGATTTTTCAAATTTGTTGAAGAATATAAAATTTAGCTTTTACTTGATGGATTCTTTGCTCTTATTTTTATCCAATATCTACACCTTTTCACGAGCAAATTGAGAGAATCTTCATGCAAAATGAGAGAGTCTCTAAGCAAATCTCCAGGCATAATGAGAAAATCTCCAAGCATAATGAGAAAATCTCCAAGCATAATGAGAAAATCTCCAAGCAAAATGAGAACATTTTGAAGCAGTTATATTTATATTTTCCACAACGAATTGTATAATATTATCCGCGCTTTGTGTGTAAAACAATCATCTTGACGTCATTATGATCTCATGTAATTCTATTGGCACATTCCTATGTTTCTCAGTGAATGTGGTCATGTGTTTACATTTTTGGTGTATATCTATGCTATATAATTCGCCATTCTATTCGAGTGCTACCATCTTTTGTGTATATTGTGATTAATTTACATTTATGATGAATGAAGATACCACTTCACGTAGAATTTACAAGCATTCTACAAACGATATAAGAAAAATAATTGTTGAAGTTTACGAAAATCAAGGAGATTGGAAAACTGCAGCTCAACACAATGGCGTCAACTACAAAACAGCGTATCGTTGGGTCCAAATTGGAGATACAAATTTCAAGCCTCGAGGTGGAGTCCGATTCAATGTAAAAAGTTACAAAGGAACATCTTCAAACTCTTGTTAGTTGGATTGAAAATGATTGTACCGTGACATTGGAAGCTATGAGGAAGAGACTTTCTATCGAATTTCAAGTGGATTGTTCCCGTCAAACAATTGCTCGCCATCTCGATGCACGGTTGGTTTTACTTATAAAAGTATTAATTGTCAACTACTCGGTACAAGCACCAATTCTGCGAAGGAAAAACGAAAGAAATACGTCCAAAACGCCCTTTCAGCGATTTCACAAAACAAGACTATAATTTATATGGATGAGACTAACAAATTTATTTTGCAAAAGATCGTACGGGAACAGAGCTAAGAGGTTGGACATGAATTGTTGGGGCGCAAATCTTCATATTATTTCTGCGATATCCGAGTGTGGCGTCTTGTTTTGGGAGAGAAAGCGTGGCTAATTCAAGCAAATGATGGATATAATTCTTGTTTGTGACAATGCTCCTTGTCATTCTTATTTCGAAGATGTCTTCATGAAGAAAGAAATAAAAACTTTGGAAGTCTTTTGAGATTAAGTCCCTACAGTCCAATGTTGAACCCGGTAGAAACAATTTGGTCTGCATTCAAATCAAAAATAAAGGAAAACATTTCAAGCAATCAGGAGGAAATGGTTGTTGGAGACAATACATGTTCACTTACAGAATATCGTTTGAAAAAAACTCGAAAGTTTTGCTGATACGTCAATTTGAGGCAGCACAACTGAAACATGTATTAGAGCTATAAACCATATCCAGAAACATTTTTCTATGGCTCTAGAAATGTTAGACATACCTGCTGGACTTTGATCGTTTATATTTGCAATTAATATTTTCTGTTTCCTTACAGTTTTGCTAAAATTGATAAAATGTAGATAGTGAATTATTTTTTTAATTTTAATTTGTAATTGACAATTTAATAAGTAAAGTAATGTAAAATGAAAATAATAAGTAATAATGTAAATAATTTAATTAATAAGTAAAGTTTATGCAACGTAGTGTACTATGTATATATCAAAGGAAATTTAATATATGATGGTATATAGAAATTTAAAATTCTATTCAAAATTCTTTTCAAACTTCTTTTACGTAACTTCCAAATTTTTGGAATATTTTTTTGAAATAATATTAATTTTTAGTTGACAACAAGATTCTGTGAGCCTAAATATAACTGTTTCACAATGTTCTCAATTTGCTTAGAGATTCTCTCATTTTGAATGGAGATTCTCTCAATTTGCTCATGAAAAGGTGTAGAAAGTTCATGGAGAAATCATACTCCCCAACATTTCATCACAATCACATGTCATTAAGTAAAAATGCTCTTACTTTTGAATTTACTATGGTGAAATCATTTGACATATTTGTACATGAACCTTTTAACTATGCATTGTCGAGCTAATAGTGCTTTGAAATTTGAGATTGAGACTTAAATCTGTTGAAATGGAAAATACAATTTCGAACAGCGCTAAAACAAAACCATAGCAATCAACATTGGTGATACAACGTCGATTCAGCAATAACTAGAAAATGTCATCAACTATTACTCATTAGTAAATTCGACATGGCTATAAGTCGAGTAATTCAGTTAAATGTCAAAATGCCATGTAATTTACATTTCCTGTTAAATTAAAAAGAATTTGATAAAATTTTAGTAATCGCATTCGGGAGTTTAAGGAATTATGTTAAACTGATGGAACATCACTGATAGTATTCTTTGAATTAATATCGGAGTTACTAATAACATCAACAAACGGAATAGGTGGAATGGGAAACAAGTCCACAGCAATTATTTTGCCTTTATTTTCAGACTTCGATAAAATTTGTGAACAAACCTGGGACCAAGATCCAGGAGCCGCACCACAATCAAGAACAAACATCCCGGGCTTTAATATTGAATACCTTTCCTGCATTTCCAATAGCTTGAAAGCAGATCGACAGCGATAGCCCTTTAAATGACGTAATTTTACGTATATGTCTTTTGATTGTCTGTTAAACCAGGCGTTATTATGTAAAAAGCGTCCTTTACATGAAATCATTCTGAAAACAAATGTTAAGTAAGTTTCAATAAAATAAATAACTTTGCAAAGTCAATCGCTGAAAAGAATTGTTTGGACATTCGTCAAGACATGATATTCTGTGATGTTTGTATAAAAGCTGAGTAGATTTTTCAATGAGAAACCACACTTCAGCAACTTTCCAATAGCTATTTATATTCAGAACGCAAATTGGTTCTGATGTTTGCATTATACTTTGAAATTAAGTGCCAGAAGATTATTAACAAACCCTTCCAAACTCAAATGTGAAACAAATCCATATTTCAAATAATATTTAAATCACCGCAATCAAACTTTCAAATTGAATTTTCATACAGATACAAAATGTTCATTAATTTTTTGCGATTTCATTGAATAAGAAAACTAAAACTATCAAATACAAACAGTTTTTTTCTTTATTCGCACATCAATCATTTTCAAACGAGTCACCTCTGTCTTAATACACGTTATAGTGTGAAACCAAAGAATATTGTTGAAAATTCTGAATAAATTTACTAAAAATACAAACTTTTATATAGGTTCGTTATGAATAGTGATATTAGCAAAATGGTTTTTATATAACATTGTTTTATACTCATGAAGAATAAAAATATATTTAGAGGAATATTCAGTTGAAAGAATCCCATTTTTTACCAGTTCAAGAAACATTTAACCTAATATTTACATGAAATAACTCCTTAATAAAACTCATTGAACTATAACCATACCATGAAATAGACTATGTAGTCTAATTTAATGCGAGTAATACACTCAAATTTGTCAACATCGACACTGTTTTCGAAATTCTGGAGAAAAAATATGAGTAAAATAAGAAAGCTTAATGTTAAAATATTATTTATATTTTAATTCAACATTTTGTGTTTAAAATCATACTATTTCCTATAGTTAGAAACTGTCATTGCGAAGTGTTACAACAGCAAACTGTTTATAGGAAATCACCCATTCACTACCAAGTTTCCATATATTGACTACTGGTGGTAAATGGGTCTAACAATAAAAACGTATTTGCTTGAAGTTAAGGACGTTATAGTAGGTTGATCATGAATTTATGAAACAAATTATAATTTCTAATAAAGAATAATTTACACATATAATTCTGGTTCTAATCTTTTTCAATCAATGCTTTTGATTAAATGACAACAAGTTACTACAACTGCGTGGTTGGTAATTCCCCAAATCGATGCGAACGAACAAACAACATAGTTCATAAACTCCACAATAACATCCTTAGGATGTATTTATAAAGGGTGTCCGAAAAATCCCTATACTGGAATCTGACAGTGAAATTTAAATGATAAAACATTACAAATGATGTTGAAATGTCTGCTGTCGACTTATAGACATGCTTCAAGGGTTTATACATGTTCAAGAAGACCACTTTTTAAATTTGGGAATCACATTTGTTCAATGTAAATGGTTATCACGGTTTGAAGCTCCAGAAGGGTTTGTGGATTCTTGGAGAAATTGTAAATGACAACAAAACGATATATTGTAGCTGCTGGTAGCAAAAAGAAACGAACTTTCGCGGTTTTTGTCTTGACAGAACAAAGATGAAACATGAGAATATCAAAACTATTTGGCAAATAATACTTTAAATTCCATTGAACAATTGTTTTCCTTCAAATATTTTAAAAAATATTTAAAAAATTACTTTTTTCTATGTTGGAAACAATACTTCTAAAACTATTTAAATTTATTTGTATACATTTACATCTATACATAACATCTAACCAGTGTAGACATTTGGAAGTTTATTCTAGCGTCGGAAACGGTCAGTTTCCCGATTTACCAATCAATGTTTTAGGGACTAAAGCGGACCTACCTGGTTTTAATAACTGCTAATCAAGGGTGGACGTGGGGATGCCCACGTTAAATCTTGAAATTATTTGAGTGTTATAAATCTTAAAATTCTATTGCAAATTGTAGCATTCAGACTACAACCACCCTGAGAACATCTGCTCTAACAATTACGGTAATTATGCAATGATTCGATTTTGACCCTTACGCTGTCAAGTAATTCAAGGTTGCATCTGACCCACCTAGAAGACAGACGAAAATAGACACGTTTGGGTACTTAATTACTGCTTAAAGTAAGCAAAATCTACAAAACTGCAAAATCGTTGAAGCGAATAACAGTCAAATTGACTAATACGATTGAAATTTGAGTTCTTGAACTAACTCGTTCCATTTTTTGCAAAGCAATTTCTCTAAGCTGGATTAGCCATCTGAAGATGCTATGTACCCCAAAAAAGCGTGAACATTGCGAATGTTCATCCGAAATTTTTTTCTTTACTTTTGAAACCTTTAATGCATTCTATTCATTGGTAGAAAGAAGCGGATGTCAATAGTGCATCAGGACAATTCTTGTAAAATATTTTGCTCAGAAAAATATGCATATGAAGAAATTTTGCGCTGAAATACCAGTCCAAAAGTGTAATATTGCAGTTGATTCTCCAATTATTTTATCGGTAAGGTCAAAAACGAAGGATGTGGCCACAAACAGCATCAAAATGCCGTTTTAAATAGATGAAGTCACGAACATTTGCTCAAAAATATTCTAGAAACCTCAAAATAAAAAATTCAGCCCTGTTCTTTGAAACAATACCTGCTTTGAACTGTGTTCATTATATTGAATTAAAAGTATTTAAAAATTGATGTCGTAAACATTGTGATAAATGATTTTTCAGTAAAATTAATGATGTATGACATTTTTTCCAATTCCTGACTGCAATTCAAAGGAAGATCGAATATAAGAAACTTTGGAATTTATAGTTTAATATAATACTTCTACTTTCTAGAACAAATATAAAGAATGGAGAACAAATGAAGAATATCTAAAGAGAAACACATGGTTCAAAACAAGTCTGCCATATTGAATCAAGCGCAAGCAAGAATTAATTGTAGTCTGAAAATGTAATGCTGACACCACGCTTAACGAAAGTTTATTACAAGAATTTTGTACTTCTAACAATGCAAAATGTTATTTTGGTAAATGAATATTTCGAGTAAATTTTCGATAAGGCTTTATTAAAGATCTTGTATTTGGTAAATGCTTCACCTAGATTTTAAAATACTAAACTAAGGTCACATTGGATTTGCTGTTGCGAAATGTAACTGATATTTAACTTAGTAAATTAACTGAAAAATTAAAACTGAAAATAAATGCAAATGTTGATAAATTGTATGCAATACGCATTGAAATGTTTATATTTGTAAACAAATACTGTATAAATATAGTTATATTGAATAAGAACGGTTAGACTATGTGAGTGAATTAACATTTATCTTTGGCTACACTTAGTGTGTTCTGTAGCGAAAACAAATTGCTTACTAGAGTAATCTTTAGAATAAATTTCTAATTATAGAAACTCTTGTTCGCTGTTTCTATTAGTGATAGTGTATATATATATATATATATATATATATAATTTCAATTTATAATATAATATAATATCTTTAAAAACATAGGTGAGAATGCCTAAAAAATACGAAGCCCAAATGCTTGAAATGTTTTAAATCGGGTTTCTTATACAACTTTGAATATATTTGCACTTGTTGCAAACACAAATTAAACCGCAAATGGAATCACATAATTCAAAATATTCATAAGTAAGGAACAATTGGCCTAATAACTTTGATTCAATTAATGTATATAATATAATATAAAATTTGTTACATAGAAAATTTTAAAGGGGGACGATGCAAAAGAAATATTTAGAATATGCCCAATATTGGCAGAGAAATTTAGGTTAAACTAGAACAGAAAATATTTTATGTAGTAACATGTATTAGTATCTTTAGATATTTGGTTCAGTATTGTTTGATTACCATGTGGAATAGGTCTCATAACAATCACGTACAAAAGTTTATCCACACGGGCTTATGTACTACAGGTACTGGCCGGGCATACGGGCTCTGCATGAATGTGTTGTTCGAAGAACTAAAATCTTTAAATCATGTGTTTGATGTTCATTAGGTCTATTCTATATATCTATGAATATGTATTTCGTGTAACACTAACCATATAGATTTGTCAGAGAAATTACAACACAATACATAAAATTGTACACCTAAAATTGTTTATCAATATTACAATATCCTTTATTGCCAACGTGCTTAAATATTGAGTTTATCGCAATCTTATCAGTATCTGTTATTACAAAGTAAGGCTGCTTTCGGCAGGTGATGTTGAACCCAATCCGGGACCAATTATTGATGATACACAAATTCACCCATACAAGATTAATTATAAATTCATTTATCTTAATGCTAGAAGTCTGAATACTAATCGGAATGAATTTATTGAAATAACACATAAAACTGGGAGAAACTGCATTTTCTTAATTACCGAAAATTGGCTAAATTCATAAATTAATCTTAACTTATACTATCCAGATTCTACGTATTTTGGAATCTTTAAAAATAGAAAATTCCAATTCGCATGCCAGATTTTGAATCATATCATCGTATTTTCGAAACACAAGCAAAGCGAATTGCTAAATGTTACATACAACCCCAATAAAAACTTACTTTCAGAATACATCTCATTCAAGTACACAATATTCATAATTGTATTCAAGCACTTAATATATTTAGTTATCTTAAACTATTGCAATAATTATGAAGGAAACTATATAAATCAATTGTGTTTATCATTAAATCTTTACACTGTCAATGTAAATGAACCGACGCGAAGAAGAGCACTCATACATTATTTCCTCCCGAACTCAACAGAAAATTTTAAAACTCTTATTTCTGAATCATTCAGCGACCACGCCCTTTGCATTAATACATCTAATACACTACACAAGAAAAAAACTTTTTATGCACGAGATTATTCAAATTATAATGATGAAAGTAGGCAAAAGCTACGTACAATATTACATATGACTATATTCATACATTAAAATCTGGTCAACAAATGCTAAATTTTCTGTCTACCGAAATCTGTAAAGATTTTAACATAGCAGCATCAATGAAGACACGGCGAGCCGCCTCGAAACGTAAATTAATTAGTAGTACACATGCCGACAATCAACAAATTTGAGGCAAAGTGAAAATTAAGAGAGCTCTTTTATTTAGCCCAAGCTGAACCGGCAACCTCTAATTGGCAACTTTATGAACAGTCGAAAAAATTTATTAGAAACCTTAGGCTTAAAAACTCTGATTCAAAACCGTCGCGTATTGTTTGAAAATTTGTCTACAGCAAAACAGAAATGGAAGTTTTTGCAAAGCAGTATTGGCAACATAAGTGACAGCAAAAGTGAAATAAAACAACTAAAGTAAGGCAATGAAATAACTACCGACAGAAAGAAAATATTAAACTTCTTATATGAAACTTTTAGAGATCTAGGAAAATTTAAATTTTCTAAATCATCACAGGAATAAAAAAGTCATGTGCATCTAATTAGAAATTGTTCAATTTTCGACTTGGAAATATTGCCGAACTAAGAAATCTACAGCAACACATAACATCCCATATTTCATCATTAAACAATATTTCTATATTTTTGATGAGCATTTAATCTTTGCATTTAATCAATGTATTATTGATAATTTTCCACATTTTAAAAAACACAGATATCACACCAATATATAAAACGGGGATCCTATGAATCCTAAACATTATAGACCTATTGCCATAACTCATCCACATTTAGAAAAAATTTTATAAGATAAACAGTTTGGTTAATTGATAATGAACTAAGATTTGCAAAGTTTCTTTTATATAATATCAGCAAAATTTCTTCTAAAATTCAATACTTATATCATCTACGATGCTTTGGTGAAGCATACCATGCTCAAATGCGTTTTGCATATCACACGTACAATACTGTTCATTCCGTTTATTGCATCTACACGCCCAAAACCGTCAACTATTCACACAATCGTACAACAGGGCTATAAAACCCTTAATTTTTTCTGAAAATATGATATTGCACTGAGTTTCGAAACAAGTACACAATTTTAACTCCTTTCTATCAAATTCAATCACATGCATTAATGATTTTGTATAAATTTATTCAGGGTTAACCTTCGCTTGTATTCTTAAATGATCACATTAAACTGAAAGATAGAAACAATACTATTCTTACAAAAGATCAATTATCAAGGCCATTTTGATGTACAATTCTATAGAATTTTCAGTAAGAATTGAAAAAAAATTTAAAAAATTTAAGAAAAAAGTTAAATTGTTATTTTTACACAAACAACACACGTTAAGAGATGCAAACACATTACACTCATTTCAAGACTTTATGTAGTCACAACCACACGCCCAAATTATATATATATTATATATTTCCATTTAGTTTGTAGTGCTAAATTATTTTTTATTTTGGTCTTGTACCATTAATCTGATGCAATAAATAGCTTTTGACTCTTATTATTGTAATGGCGCTGAATACACTTTCGTAAACTATTATAATTGCGCTGAATACAAAAACGATTATAATTACTGAATCAAACAATCTTGAACTAGTCTTTGCGTTAAATAAGTTCAAAAGTTTGTTCCAGATGTAACATATAATTACGAGAATAAAAGTGATCCGAAGTCGATCCGAGCATTATTAACTGCACAATCAACGATTTATCAATGGTCATTCCCTTAAAATTTTTTTTACTAGGGCTATGACAATGCGAAATGCTGATTGTGCTGCGAATAATGCTCAGATCAACTTTAGATAACTTTTATTTTCTTCTAAACTTTATTTTACATCTAGAAAGTCCTCTTCAAGTTACTTTAAGCGAACCCAAGAGCTGATATTTTGCTATGACCGACTGGGTGAAATTAGTTAAAGCCAAATAATGGAATTGGGCTGTGAAGTTAAAGTTACTGTTAAAAATAATAATTAGCAAATTGATCTTGTAATAAATGTGCAAGAAAAAAGTGATTGCAGGGACAAAAAGTTCACAGGCAAATAATAATTGAGTGGTTATAGTGGTGCAATCATCAAACCATCCAGTTTTGACTGCTGCAGAAACAGATGAAATTCAGTGAACATTTGGCATCTGACATTCCCGCCTGAAATACGATGGAATATGCCTGTTTATTATACAGTTTAATTAGATTTCAGCTATGCCCCCAATTTCGCTGTCCGATCTCAAAAATTTGAGCGATGCCCAGTTTGCCTCCGCTGTTGGTGGTCTGAAGAAAGACGCCATCATTTCGTTGTTGCGCCAAGCGGTCACTGCTCTCTCTACCTCGACTCCGTCCTCCAATGATGGCCCTGGCGTCATATCATCCTTATCTGAATCCCTCACAAAGCTTTCCTCTGATGTTTCCTCACTACAATCCCAAATGTTCTCCTACAGTGCTGCTGCCTCATGTTCTGTCTCATCTCTCCCCAGTAATTCTGCTCCAAGTTTCACACCCGCACTTGCTTCTGCTCTACCGCATCCTCCCAAGCAGTCTATCCCTTCAACTAACCGTAATCGTCCTCGTCCAGTTTTTGGTTCTAGTGCTTCCTGCCGTTCCTATTAGTTCACTTCCGCCGCCTCCTCTCATATCTATGTTGGCCGTTTTGCTGCCTCTGTGTCTACCTCAGATGTTGCTGACCACCTTCGTTCGTCCTCTCTACAATTTGATGATGCCATTTCCATTCCTCCACGTCCTGATTCTCCATTTGTATCCTTCCATGTTGTCTGCGATCAAGAGTCTCATCGTGCACTCATGAATCCTGATGTGTGGTCTGAAGGCGTCTTGATTCGTTATTATCGCCTCTCTGACGATGAGCGCAAATATTTTGGCCTTCGTCCCCGCCGCCGTAAACCGCCTCGCCGTGACTGACTATCTCACTCTGATCTTCCTCCTCCCCGTAAC
>CABFPE010000025.1:110712-121358 GCA_900660155.1 Hofstenia miamia
TATATATATATATATATATATATAAGGATTAATTCCTTACCTATTTACATACACTATGTAGCCTCAAAAGTTTTAATTTTCCTTAAAAACTAGGTGGGGGTTTAGCATGAAATTGAGATGATGTATTATCAAAAAATCAATTTTTCTGTGTTTAAATTCTTGATATCCCGAAAATTTTCGTTCAGCAATAGCTAGAATATAAATTTATGAACGAAAATTTTCGTTCAATGCTCTCTGAGGCATCGATCACTTATTACAGCCCCACAATATCTCGTTTGTGCTATTATTCTCGTTTCTATGAGCTCCCTGGGAAATTTACAAAGCACACCTATAGATGAAAAACTGCAAAAAACAATTTTTAAATATATGAAAAATTCGTACAATTAATGAAAATATGCTTAGTATAACCTTTTTAGTATTCATATGTAAATCATTCAAAAATATTTATTCCCCGCGAAATAATAACGGCGCGCGCTTTGTAAGATAGTAAAATCAACTTGCGGCGCTTTGTAATTAGAAAAGCTAATTATGTTACAAAGCGCGCGTGTATATATTTTTTTCCTTAAATTTGAAAGAAATAACATTTTACTAAATATGCAAAAGTCATTAGGAAAAAAACTCATGTCAATGAGATCAACCAAAAAACTTGAATGGGAATCTCATTAAAACGAAAGTAAGAACTTCACACAAAGTGTCATTACTTCCGTTTGCAGGAGAAACAACGATGTGCGTAATGAACTATGAAGTAATAGGAACGATCGCTAAAAAGCTGAAGCGATATGACAACGGAGCATGGACCAAGAAACTATTTGAAAGTCAGCTGCGAGCTTAGATCCTAAGTCGCTTTATTTAGTCCAAAAGTTAAGCTTGTTCCAGGACATTGTTTGAAAACGGATACAAGAAATAGAGCAAAATATTGAAGATATTCTAAGAAAAAGCTGAGAAACTCCCATATATCATTCTGACTGCTGTACGTTTAAAATTGGTAGAGAATTAGGATTTACGGTTGAAACCACAAAATACACAACTGCTTCACTCGTTGATTTCTAAATTCAAATCGTTCATGTCAATTCTGAGGTTTTGAACAGAGAATTTTATAGAAAAAAATTTCCCCACATTGAAGCACAATCATGCTAGACTTCATGATAACGAAAGCAACCAAATCGAGCTTAATGCTTCAATGTTCCAATGTTTTCTGCACCCTATCAGGTCAAACTGCTGCATTATTAAAAGCCTTAAATGATTAAGGATTTTTTATTTCCAAATATACAAAATTAAACTCCACACAAACACTTATATTATATATCAAAATAGTAGTGTCCATCAAAAAAAACTATGTAGTAAACATGCAAAATTCATTTCAGGTCGAGAAAAGAAAATAAAAGTTCAAAAGTTGAAAAAGCATAAACGCTTACTAATGTTGCAAAATTGAAAATTACTAAAACTACAACAGAACAGACGCAAGAAGTGGAAATTTTAAAAATGAAGACAGGAAATGTTTTCCAAATTAAAATATTACTTTTGGGCTGGTTGTATTAACATCGAATCAAAAAACCATCGAATGAGAAACATCGAAAGAAAAACGTAGAATAATAACGTCGAATATAAATATTGACTGTAAGCATCAAGCAATTGTTAAATATTTTTTTCAAAGATATTTACTTTAAAATTTCTTAAGGCAGTATGCTTACACCATTTTTACTATAAAATAAATGTTACTTGTTGTGCAACATTAGTTGCTTTTGTAGCATAATCCAAAGATAATGCTGCTAAAGAAGAATAAGATCAGATGATTAGTCAAGATTAAGATCAAATTATGATTATTGATTAAAAAACAATTTAAGTTTAATTATCACATTATCTTTGTAAATGCAACTAAGTATTAAGATAGCAAATTAGTACTTGTCGTCGAACAATTTGGCGAAACAAAGGGGGCGAATTTGCTTTCATTATTTTTAGCCATTTTTGGCATATGATCTAAATTTGAATTTCGAACAACAGGTACGTTTTGAAAGTTAATATGCTAGAAATCAATTTGGAAATTGTTGAAGTAAATTCTTTGAAAATCTTATTTTAGATTTTATATTGGTTTGCTTATTTATACAGAATGTCAAGCTAAACAGTAAATGCAGTAGTAATGGTTTGAACACATATCCAAACCATTAACCTGCATTTAAGTTAGGTATAAAATTAGGAGTTTTTCTCTATTTAGCTGGCTATTGATTCTTTTATTTACATGTATCTAATAATCAATGTTGGTGAAAGGGATGGATAGCCTACTGTAGGTTATACATGTCTTATATTATAGACTTAGGTTAACTATAATAGACCAATAAAGAGACTGAGCATGTATTGTTATTTAAATGTAGGTTAGGAAGCTGCAAGTTAATATGTAACTTATTTGAATTAAATTAATTAAAGCCAATAGTTTTCAGTAATGGCTGAAGTAATAATTATTAAGCAGCTAGTGACATTGCAAGGTTGTGAAGTAACATAAATACACGTTACAAATAGAGTTTAAGTCAGTTACAAACAGCACTGAGAGCTGCACTGAGTTAGTATAGGGTACACATAAGAAGATTTTTGAACTGAGACTTGTAACTAATCAATTGGCAATGGAAGTACATATGGATTGATTCAGAGATCAGAGTCAGCTGGAGGCCATAGCCAGATCACAGAGCAGAACTATGATGGCAGTATACCTAAACAGTATCAAGTTATTCTAGTTAAGTACATCCCTACCCACATATAACAAGGAACAATGATTTAAAAGAATGATTTAATCTCTGTTAACACTTGGTTGCAGATGCAACATTTTCTATACTTTCCCTAAATTTCTTGAAAATGAAATTTTGCAGGCTTATAGAGCTCTGCAAATTGAAGATTTACGAGCCTTAACACGTCAAAATTGCGTCTTCTAGCAGCAAAATAATTTTTTTTGCTGTCATTGATGCTATTTGGAGAGAAATCACACAAAAAATTGGCAATTCAATTTTAAAATTAAAAGTTTTTTTAAATTCCCAACATTAGAAGTTTATATAAATTTGTTAATAAGCCTGAATTTTTAAATTTCTTATACCATTTATTTGAAAAAAATTTTCGAAAATTTTTTTTTCTTTTTCACATTAGTGATCTGCATTTTGATCAGAATTGTTTGAAATTTCAAGACAAAAATTTTACACTACCAAAAAATTTATTTTAAAAACCTGGTTGGCCTTTATATATTATACTTTAACTTTAGCAGGCTATAGCAAAAAAAAATTTAAAGATATGACAGCTCTATTTTAATTCTTAAGTAGCAAATTTCACTGAAAAAATTTCTTTCTCAGCATGTTTAGCTCTAAGATATATATTGACTGAGCTAGGTTGGCCAGAGCTGGACAGATTTTTCAGAAAAGATACTTTCTTGAATAACTTTTGATATAATGAAATTATGAATAAGATTTTAACACCAAAATGCGCAGTTTTGCTCCTGTCCCAATACGGAAAAATTTTAAAATGTCAACTAAGGAAAACGTTTTTCTCAAAATTAAAAATTCAAAAATTGGAAATTTTTACTTTAAGATATTTGCGATAATACAAGAAATAATATTCAAAAACAATTTTCCCCAAATTCCCTGTCAATCTTCCATAATGGGAAATTTTCTCTTTTAGACATGAATATTATGGGATGGGTTAGTAATATTTTAAGAATTATAGTCCTTTTTTTAAAAAAACTATCTATAAAACTTCATTTTGTTTATAAGTCTTTAACATTTTGCTTAGAAATATTTCACTTCATATTAGGACACCAGTATAAACTTGGGGGTACCTCAAAAGGTTTGAAAACCATGGCAGCTCTCTATAAAGGTTCTAATTAATTTGTTATTCATCAAATAGTCATGGAATATGTAAAGTCTAATGCAAGGACTAATTTATTAGTTGATAATGGATTCATGTATCATAGAAATAAAGCTAAAAATGGGAATTTATAATTTAATATACATGTATGTCTAAGCAATCAATTTCAGGTTCTCAAAGAATAATGAAATATTGTGTAGATAAGTATATATAACTGCTTACATACAGTGTAATTGTGAATTTTTTGTGTTGTGTATCATGTATTGCACACTGAAATCTTATTAATAATTGAATGTCTCATATAGTACCTAATTAGGTTTTTTGCATTGTGTGCCATTTATTTGTGTGTTTTTTTATTTGTTTTATTATTTCTAGGATAATTTTTCTATGTGATCCCATCACCTGTCTAATATATATTTTAACCTTTACAATTTTTGTGAGTTCAAATTGTTCCTTTACTTTTGCAGATTTTTGCAAACTACAAAATTATAGTAGTAATAGTAGTAATAGTAATAGTAGTAGTAATAGTAGTAGCTTTTCAAATAGTAGTCAAGAAAGGTTAAATGAAATTATTTTTGCTGTTTCTTTTAATTTGTAGAATGCAAAAAATGCTTTGAATACAAGTAGTAGTAATAGTAGTAGTTGTAGTAGAAACTCTTTACAATTGAAATAACTAGTTTTGTAGTTTGCAGTTGATTAATAAATCATTTAAGAGCAGTAGCAGTAGTAAAAATGTTATCTCATACTACTAGCATGTTATTTTTTTTTAAGCACTTGAATTTGTTAATTGCATTTATTATGTTGTGTGTTTCATATGCAGAAAACTAATTTGCAAATGAAAATTAATATTTCCAAAATACTCTAAGGATGTCTTGTATATTTTTGTTTAATTATATGGATTATGCATTTGTGAATCATCTACAATTCACTTTTATTGGTACAGTTTAATGATGTTGTCATCCAAAAAGTTGTCCAAGGAATGCTCATACTGAAGAATCATGCTTTTCTTTAACAAGAAATATAATTTTCATATTCCAGTGTTATTTGAAACTTAGAGCAATATAAGCAAGAAACTGAAGCTGCAGTTATTGATGAAAAAGATTCCAAATTGACATGACAGAAAACTTTGACAGTTTGGGAATAACTGCTACTGAATTTGTAAAAAGCAGCATTATTCAAACATCCAATTTAACTACTTCAGAGATTCCTTTTATTGTAATTATTTTCAAGATACTTTTTTCAAATTTAATTATTGGGTACTACTAGTATATCACCTTTTCTCTTTTAAATCCAACATTTTTGTTCTATAGGCAACTATGGCACATTCTCTATTGTCATTTAAATGAAAGGCAGGTAAAGTGGTGCCATCAGACAATGTGCTTTGAAGTTCCCAGTAACTTCACAATTACTTTGGTGAAGATTTCATTCACCTTGATTTGAAAGTAGAGTATGTATTTCATAAAATCTAGTTTTCATGATTTAAGTTTAGGACATTGAGCTAAGCACATTCTTGTATTTTCTTCAAGTTTTCACCTGCAACTACTTTATAACCAGAATGACGTTTTTGGCAATGGCACCTTTAAAACTATGCCCTTGATATTTGGGCATGATTAGTTCCATATTAAGTTGGAACCTCCTCTTCCTTGTGCAGATCAAGCCATGCTCTTGGCAAATTAAACATCCCCTTCCTTGTGCAGATCAAGCCATGCTCTTGGCAAAATGTTGCCTCCCCAAATCATTTTACTTTTGGTAAAAATTATAATTAATTTAAACTTATTTCAAATGTAGCTCATATGACTGGTTTATATGTGAATGGTATTCAGAATAATTATTAGTTAAGATATATCTGACTTTTAGGTGATGCTGTTTATAGTTAGTATTCAATGTAGTTCATCTTTTTTACAGCATGAATTTTTTACTTTTCTTTACATTTCTAGACCATTGCAAGTATTAAATAACTTTTTCTATTGTTGTTAGTTGTTGAGCTGTAGTGAAATTGTATCACACTCAATTGACAGAGAATTCTGTTAGCTGAGAAATATTGGTTCAAATCCAGTTGGCTCAATTATTGAATTTTTCAGACATTCATTTAACTTTTTATGCATGTTATTATATTGTGTGTTTCAAACAATGTACAGGATGTACTCACTTTAGGATATATGTGAAGACTGTATTTTCTGAGTTTTTCAAGTGTGTTTTTATTTATAATCAGTTTTGTAATATCCTTATGACAATAAACCTTATTATTTTTTATGATTCTATTATTTCCACTGTATTTGTGTTCTCTATTTTAAACAATAGTTTACAATATTTTAAGCATACCATGTCCTAGAATATATCAGAAATATGGTGAAGAATTTGGCAGGAGTATAACCTGTAAGTTACTGCACTAAACAGATCTTTCCAACATGTGAATTCTTGAATAATACTGTCTAATAATAATTCTAATTATAAAATGAAGAAATTGCAATGCATTATTTATTTTATTTAGATTATTTGAAACAGCCACAAGGAAACTGTAATCCTATAAATTCAGTTTTTAGTCATTTGCAATCAACTCAAAAATTGCAATGATTTTTGCTTTGAATGAAAAAAATCAGAATGAAATTCATGAAAAAATATAAAATCCTTACAAAAATAATTTTTGATGCACACAATATATTAGGTTTTCAATAACTTTATTTGGTAAATAACAATGTTAAAATTCAATAAAACTGTTTCATTAATCATCAATGGACACAGTCCTATGATCATTTACATTGTTAACTTTATAATTCATGTCATTTATTTGTAATTGTAAAAAATATTTAGTAAATTTATAATTTATTTTTAATAAAATATTTTTAAAAAATATAAATAAGCTATTTTAAATTAGTTTTATAGATTTTCAAAGGTTATTCTTTTTGAACCTTTTGATCAGAATCTAAACTTGCAAAATAATCAGTGTTTTTTAGATGTATATTGTGGATGATGAAAATGAATATTATTGATAAACCTTGAAAATTCAATTACTTACATTTTACTCCATTTTATTGATATCTGTGATTCATTCTGTCAATTTCTTTGAGAATTTGCTGTGGTTATTGAATATACTGTGATTTCTGGGTTTTTGATAATATAAATTTTCCACAGTTTTGACTACTACTTCTCAGTAAAGATTGATGTTTCTACATTGAATAAAGACTAACAAATGTGTTCCTGGCATTAAATTTCTAGATTTATGAGCCCTTTCACTGTCATTCAATGAATTAAATGTGAAAACTCAAGTTTGCAAAATTTCTGTTAAGACTGCTCTTTAACTGTTGCTTAAAATGAAAAATCAATGTAGTATTCAGATTCTACAGGTCTGATATTACTTGAAAATGTCAATCACTTATTTTTTAAGTAGATCTAGAGGTTGCATTGGGAAATTTTCTGGAATGCCTTAGTGTTAATTTCAATGTGCTCTAAATTTAAGAGACCTTATGTTTGGGAATCAATTCCATAAGAAAATTTTTATTTTAAAATTGCTTATTCTACCTAAATTTAATTCTTCTGAGTTGATTTATGGTATTAAATTTTCACTTTGAGCTGTCATTTTAACCTTAATTAAAGAATTATATGCAATTTCTCACAGATGTGGTGAAAAATCCCTAACTTTGCAATATTTATATAAAAACCACTCTTTAGGACTTCTTAGAATAAAAAAATGCTTTCATATTTAGAATCTGCATGTGTAAATTTACTTCAAAATGCTTTTCTCATATTTTTTAAGTTGATCTAGAGATTGAATTATGAAATTTTCTTGAATGCCTCAGTGTCAATTTCAATGTGCTCTAGATTTAATAGATCTCATGTTTGGGAATGAATTCCAAAAGCAATTTTTTGTTTAAAATTGCTCATTCTACCTAAATTTAATGCTTATGATTTGATTTTAATTTTTACTAATGTGAAAGTCTATTCAAGTTGAGTTAAAGAAATTCATTTTTTATAAGGGCTTCATATGTTGATTTTTGTTGTAAAACTGCTGCTTATCATTATTTTCAAACCCTCTGAATCTATTTGGACTGTTAGATATTTGCAAGTATACTACAAAAACTTGCAAATATTTGCAAGTTACTTGCAAATTTTGCAGATATTTGTAAAACTTGCAAAGTTTTTTATAAATACTTTGCAGGTTTTTGCATAATACTTACAAATACTTTTTAAATTTTGCAAGCTTCAGTTTATTTGGCATCTTCAAGAGTACAAAATAAAGACTTGCTAGACCATTCAAGATACCCAATCAAGTAGGACAGGATTTGATACTGGGACAAATTGTTGTTAAAACTGGGTTTTAGGGTTTCTCTTATAGAAAACATAATTCTACAAGAATGCAGTTATTGATTGCCTCCAACCTGTATCAGAAGATACAAATATACTCAGGATTAAAAAAGCAGCCATAAAATCATATCACTGCAAGTTACAAAGAAAGCTGGAAACGTTTTTGAATCTTTTTGCAAATTTACTTCTTCAAGGCATTTGCCTAAAATGCTTAACTAAACAAATTGCATATCATTGCATAGCAAAATTGCTTGATCACTGATTTTGTCAGTCAATTTGTATTTCTTCAAAAACCAGAAAGATTTCCAATGAATTTTTAAATGAGTCACTAGGAAAAGTTGAAATCATTTCAAAATTCAGCTACACCTGTAGAGTCACTCAGGGAAATTTCATGATTATTATTTATTTTTATTTTTTCTTTGTATTAATGTCATCATGATGTAAGGGTTATTTTATTTCGTTATTTCGAGCTCAGGTTTACGAAAGAACTCATGTCCCCTCAATGGTGCTAAACGTGTTGCTCAAATTGAATTTGATTTGCAAGGGAAATCGATAACATGAATAGCTAATGATTAACTGTGATTGTAAACTAAGACAGGTAGTTATTTATTGTTTTGAAAGTGTATAAATTGAGGAACACTGTTGAGAAAGGTTAATAGATTTTATCTATCTTCAATTACGGTCTACTTTTCTCTCCGTTACTTTATTTATTATTTTTTGATTATGAATATAATTGCTTAAGCTCAGCGACAATTTGGGAGTGCTTTCTTAAAGTACAGGGCAACACATAGCTCCTGGTGATCATCAGTTCTTCCCAGCCCAAATTGTGGACTCATTAAGTTACAGATACAGGTACGGTTAAGGAAATAATAAATCTCTCATTTAATATTCAACACGTACATGCACTTATATTTTAGGACACTGTGATGATACCATGCCATTGGCTAGCACGAATGTCTGGCAATTACAGACTATTATTTAGTGAGCTGAGAACTAACAATGAAAATGAGATGTTTATTTTTGCTATGAGATAGAAATTAATAAGTGAGACAAATAGGGTAGCACCATGCACTAAGTCGAGCACTCAACTGTTTCTAAAGACTTTGCTTCAGCTGGAAGCCATGTGAGTTGGTCATCTCGAAGTTACCTAAAGTATTGAATACTTGGATGAATTACCAATGTTTATATTAGTTTGTTCTCTTTTTACCTGTTTTCACAGAATCAGGGCTGTTGTTTTCTATGTTAAACCTTCTGCAGAGTCAATTAGTTTTCTAGTATAATCACAGCCCATGATTCTACATGGCGACCGTGACAGGATGCTGACGTGATAACAACATATTCTTGGTTGTCTCTTTTGATGGTTTGGATTTGGGTTTGGTTTAGCTTTGGTGCTCGTCAGCTGGGATAGTTGTATTGGCAGTTGGATTTCAGTGCAAATCTACCAACTGATGTATACAGATCCTTCTTCTCTCCATTGGGAGGGCAATCACGATTTTTAAGTGTTCTGCTTAGTTTATGTTTGTGTTCTACTTATTACAACTTTGTTTTTGTCTCAGTGCTTTATGTGTTGGATTTATTACCAAGTGCCACAGTAATCCCACATTTGGGTTTGGATTCTGCGATTTTTTATGAGCTGTGTGTTTCTTTTGTAGTTGGGAAGTGCTCCCAGATGTCCATTATCATAGTTATTATTTCTTGTTACTTTTCTTGCAGATTAATGGATTCAAATCATACAGTTACTTATTCTCCTACTTTTGGGACTCCTCCGAGTGTCCCCTGTGTAAGCGTTGGCAACCAGGACATTGCCCCTTGCCCTGTTGGATCATTGTTAAATTTCTGTCCTCTGACTTCTCCTAACCAAACGGCTTAACATCAAGATCATCTGGCATCAACTAGTCCATATCCACGTGAGGGTACTAGCAGCCCTGACATCCAGCAACGTCTTCACAGAGTTTTGAATACACAAAATGCTCCTCCCATTCAATTTCGTCCTGATAATCGTGTTGACAATACAATGAACTCCTTGCCTCATTTTGATACCCAACAGATGGAAATTGAGCATTTGAAAGACGCCTTATCACAGCAAGTAGCTATGAGAATGGATAGTGAGCACCAGGTTGAATCTCTCCAAGCCAAACTTAATACTCAACATGTTGCGTACCAGAAAATGGAAATGTGAATGCTAGAATCAACTGTTGCCTTGGAATTACAAATTCACGAGTTAAAAACACAGATGGCCAAGTCGGAATGTAACATCCTCCACCTAGCTTGTTACGCCGTGTTTAATCACTGCTAAGGGATACTTAGTAAACTGCGGGTGAGGTGTTACCCATTTGTTGATCCATCAAGTTTCTCTTTCTTATTAACTAGTTACGTTAATTAAGTATTCAGGTAATAACCATCACTGTTTAGGTGACTGGGCAGTATGATGTTTCCTCTTCGGTTGTTCCATGGGCTCCTGCCCGAAGCCGATCTCCACAACACAGCTCCTCCTCTTCTGGAAC
>CABFPE010000025.1:122358-139405 GCA_900660155.1 Hofstenia miamia
GATTAACTGTGATTGTAAACTAAAACAGGTAGTTATTTATTGTTTTGAAAGTGTATAAATTGAGGAACACTGTTGAGAAAGGTTAATAGATTTTATCTATCTTCAATTACGGTCTACTTTTCTCTCCATTACTTTATTTATTATTTTTTGATTATGAATATAATTGCTTAAGCTCAGTGACAATTTGGGAGTGCTTTCTTAAAGTACAGGGCGACACGTAGCTCCTGGCAATCATCAGATCTTCCCAGCCCAAATTGTGGACTCATTAAGTTACAGATACAGGTATGGTTAAGGAAATAATAAATCTCTCATTTAATATTCAACACGTACATGCACTTATATTTTAGGACACTGTGATGATACCATGCCATTGGCTAGCACGAATGTCTTGCAATTACAGACTATTATTTAGTGAGCTGAGAACTAACAATGAAAATGAGATGTTTATTTTTGCTATGAGATAGAAATTAATAAGTGAGACAAATAGGGTAGCACCATGCACTAAGTCGAGCACTCAACTGTTTCTAAAGACTTCGCTTCGGCTGGAAGCCATGTGAGTTGGTCATCTCGAAGTTACCTAAAGTATCAAATACTTGGATGCATTACCAATGTTTATATTAGTTTGTTCTCTTTTTACCTGTTTTCCCAGAATCGGGGCTGTCATTTTCTATGTTAAACCTTCTGCAGAGTCAATTAGTTTTCTAGTATAATCATAGCCCATGATTCTACACACCACTTCCACCTTCTGGAAAAAAAGAAAATATTGTCTTTTTGTAATTTGATCATGAAGACAATGTTAGCACATATGAACAAAACATTCTGTCCATAAAGGATCATCATAATTTTAATTTTGATTAAGATTTTAATTTTTTTCATTTTGGAATAACACACCTTATGAAAATAATTATTCAAACTTCCATTGCAATTTAAGGCTCAGGTTTAGCCTGAGCAAACATTTTTAGAGCTGTGGGAATTACCACTACCAAAAAGTCATTCAACCTTAATTCACAGAAGTCAATATACTTTATCTTTACTTTCAATTATGTTGATAATCTCATTGGATTCAATATTAAATAATTATATGTAAATATATTCTCAAGGAGTGCTCACTGTTCTACTGTAAAAAACTTTCTAATAGTGCATTAATCAAGGGGAACCAGGAATCAAATAAATACACTAAAACATTTTATTAATATCAAAGAGATTAGCAAATTAATTCCAATATACATAGTGAAATATAATGATAAAGCAATCCCATTTAAATAAGAAATTAAAGTGAAAATATATCCTCAACATAAATTAGGCGGCAACTAACACTGCTGGAGTTCTTTATGGAAGTTCTGTATTTATTAAGCAAATCAGTGAACCACCAACATTTTTTTCTTTTGTTGGAATGTGGGTCACTCTCTGCTACAGTAAACTTTGCAACCTTCAATCTTAACTCTTGAGTTTCCCAGTACCACTGGAGTAGCTATAGCTCCTGCATGATTCTACAGTATGTAAGTTTCACTCACTGCACCCAAGAGTATAAGTGCTCCTCTTTTTCTTTTCCATATTAGAGCTCTAGTCTTATAAGACTCTTTCACCAGGTTATCTGTTTCAGGTTGGCTGAGTGTGGATACTCTTTCCACTCCTGATCTCCTGTTTACTTTTTACTTTTATTAGGCAGGGTACTTTAGCAGGAGGAGTTAATTATTAAGCTATGGCTTCATGTTTGACACAAATCCCTCAATCAATAGGGATTTAGGACTGCTCACTGATTTCATACCAATGCCACATGGCAACCACCACAGGACTCTTAGTACAAATATTTTTTCATAATTAACTATACTGCTGCCAGAGGAAACTCTCAAATAACCAACATAAAGATGTTGAACTCTGTGAGAGAAGAAATGGAACCTTATTAAAATTGGTATTGTAGTTGAGATTACAACTAATGCAGCACCATTGTCAGCCAGAAAATTTTTTCTAGATGAATGCAACCCTAACCAGAAACCCCTAATGTTAATATTTCCTAGTTAAACTGTACCCATTGAAGCTCCTTGAAATTCAAAGAAATCATAATACCAAATACTTACATGATGCCCTTTTAAGAGAAGAACTCTTTGCTGAAATTGTGTCTCTCAAAAATGAGCTACTTCACATTAAGGAAAAATCAATCTTATAAAAATAAAAAAACTGCCACTGTTTCAATCAAATTCAAAAAGAGAACAAGTCACTTTGCAATGAAATATCTGCCTTGAAAGAGCAGAAACAAAGCTTGTTGGAAAAGTTCAACAACATGGAAAGAGCACAATGCAACCTATATGGGGAATATTAAAACCTTGAAGAAACAAATTGAAGAGACAAATAGTGAACAATTTAAATTACTGGAGCATAACCAAAATGTTATAACCTAAATAGATGAATGTAACACTCAAAATATTCAAACTACTGGTCATTAAATTACTCAAGAAGCAGAAAACAATACTCTCAGACAGCAGATATAAAGCAGCAACACTCAATTAAATAATCTGCAAGTAATTCAAAAACAGTCTAACATACCAAAAACTCCTGCAATAGCTAAACAGCCTTTTCCACTTCAAAAAATTTCAGGACATTGTGATAAACAGTCCCCTGCCATCATATATAACATTAAGCATTCTCAATTGATGCATATTATCATTTTTAACAATGCACCACTGAGGATAAAACTTCCTCAATCACTGATAAATAGTCCTGTTCTAAAACAATTAAATGATAAATTGGGTATAATTGCCAATAAATTAAAAACAATTGAGAATCCTCAATCAACTAAAAAATTATTTTGATCAAATCTACCACTGATAGCAATTGATGAGAATATGAAATCCATTACTGATTTTAACAGAAATTTTATCTGGATGCTAAGCTTTCTACATTTATCAAAGAGGTTGTTGAAGCAAAACTGCAAATCAACAACTACACCAAAATTGCTAACCAAATAAAATTAAACAATATCAACAAAATGTCTATTCCTAAAAGCAATAAGCCAACAACAAAAAATTCCTTGCCATCAAATGACATCAATGCCAAGTCTGATTCACCAGCAAGTGATATATACAATTCCAAATCAGAATTTAAGGAGGATTTAAACTATTGAGAGCACCAACTTGCAGCCAAGCAGGAACAGTCGTTGTGACAACAAACTTGCACAAGAACACAAAACCAATAGCAATAAATAGGATGATCATCCAATCAACAGTAGGCACTGGTACCTCAGCATCTATTACTGCAGACACCTGTGAAAATCAGATTTTCATTAATAGAAGTCACATCAAACCCCACTATCAAAGACTTAAATAATGCATAGGGAAATTACATTTATGCCAAGGAAGTCATCAACAACTTAAAATTCAATATTGTGAGCAATAAATTTTGCTACAATACATTAATTGCTGACACCACTAACTATACTCTACCTTACAAATTAATACTTGGAAATTTCAAGAGAAATACCATTGCATAATAAATTTCCTAGATAAATTGCTAAATATAGATCCTACTAATAAGGATATTACAACCCATTTGCAAGCAATAAATAACAATAATGACACATACCTAGACAGGTATGAGCTGGATAGTGTGCTTGAGGAACAATATTACAGTTCAGTGACACATCCTAAATTTGTTATTAAAACCTTATGTAGAACCACTGGGTTGAATCTAGACAGATCTTTGCTAAGAGGACTTAGTATCAAAGCAGAAGATTGCTGAGGTGAACATATACTAGAGCAACAGTGATTCTAGTGAACAAGAGAGCATGGTTAAACAGTTACTATTTCTCTATTTACAGATGCTTGGGTGTCTTCTATACAATGGATATTTACAATATTTACAAACATGAAAACAACTAGTCAAGATGAAAAGCACATGATCTGGCTGATAAATAACAACTACCAACTGATGCTACATGCTGCAGGCCAAACTTCACGATTTTTCATAGTGTACCCAATTGATGAGGATCTGGCCCAAATGTATCAATTTGACCACTCTTTGTTCAAACAAGCAACACTATTAGTAGTCATGACTAACTCACATTGGTTGTGATCATATTATGATGAGGCATCAGATTGAACCTGCAAAACCAGGCCCATGTTCTGCATGATGCATCCCATACACCCATTGTGGCCAGAAATGACTGTGAACAACAAATAACAAAACAAAAACCATCTTTTGAGACTGCAGCATTGATTTTCCTTCCAGACAAATTGGACAGCAAATCACAAGGAAATTCTTCATGACTTGACACCTGTTCAGGATTATGTCAGGGTCACCATGTAGAATCACTGGGTTTAATCTAGACAGAACTTTGCCAGAGGACTTAGTGTCAAAGCAGAAGGTTGCTGAGGTGAACATATACTAGAGCAACAGTGATTCTAGCAAACAAGAGAACACATTTAAACTATTTCTCTATTTACAGATGCTTGGGTGTCTTATATACAATGCATATTTACAATATTTACAAACATGAAAACAACTAGTCAACATGAAATGTGTGTGATCTGGCTGATAAATAACAACTACCAACTGATGTTACACTTACACACATTGCCTCCAGGCATGCCCAGTTTAGGGGGCATGTGGCATAATTAAATTACTGGATTTCATCAATTCTTAATTTAAACATTGGTAATATGAACTCTGTAAATTACAAATGATCAATTTATAATTAGAGGAATTTATATTTATAAACTGTGCAATTTTAGCTTAGGTCATTCTGTTAATTATTAGGTAGTATTTTTGTTATAGGTGAAAAGATTATTGAACAGAACCTGTCTTATTTACTCATGTTAGCAGCAGTGTACAGTTGTTGAATTTCTTTACCAGTTTTTGTTTGTATATATTAGTGTGATCTCTTCATTTTGTTTCACTCAATTTGGATCTTCAGTAAGGTCAGTTAATTTTTTTTGACTTAGTTTTTATTAAACTATGTTTTTCTAAATAAGGCATCTAGATGTGCTACAGCATGTCTTTTAATTTAGGGATAGGTGTAAGCTAAGTGTTTTTATTGTAATGCATTTCATTTTATTATTAAAATGGTTGTTATTATTACCACCTAAATAGCACAAGATTAGAAACATATTGAGCTTAGGTTTTTACTTAGTATATAGGTTTCACTAACTGCACCCAAGAGTATTAGGGCTCTAGTCTTATATGCCTCTTTCACCAGGTTATCTGTTTCATATTGGCTTTTTACTTACATTAGAAAGGGTACATTAGCAAGAGGATTTAATTATTAAACTTTAACTTTGGTAAATCTTGTAGAGTCACTTGGGGCCTACTTTTTCTCAATCTTATTATTTTGGCACTCTGAAATAGTGTTGCATCTTTTTGATGTTTGATTTCCTGATTCACTGCTATCTATTTGTATCAATTTATTTTAATCAATTATTTGAATTTTGAGTGTAGTTATTTGATAGTGTTAGTATTTGTCCCCTCAATTTGAATTATGTGTGATTGCTCATTTTAACTTTGCAAGGGAAATTGTGCTTTGAAATTGTAAACAATTCAGGTAATAAGTTACAGATTTTTGTATTAAATATCTGAGTCACTGTAGTGAAGCACACAATAAATTTGGCTTCCTTCTACTGCATTTGATTTTTTCAATTTATTATCTATTAACCCCCTTTAGATTCATCATTAAAGATTTGGTAATGATAACTATTGCTTAAGATCCAGTGACAATTTGGGATAAACTGCACCAGGTCTGGGATGACAAATAGCTCCTTAACAGTGACAGCCCAAATCATGGCTGCTTTAGGTTATGATTATGTGTAGGGAAAAACATATGTTAAATACATGCACATAATAATTTACACTTTGCAAATATACTATGCCATTGGCAAACATGAATGCACAGCAATTATGTGCCTTTTACTTATTATTTATTTACATGAGATGAGATAAGAGAACTCTGATATAAATTGTTTATTGAGCTAGGAATTAATATCTGAGACACACAATTAGCATCCTGGCAAGTTAGGATGGCTTCAGAGATATGGCTTTGGGGTAATGCTGTGTGAATTGGTCACTGCAGAAGCTCTTTTTGGAATGGAATTTCTCTATTTGTTAGGCAAAATCAGTGAACCACCAATGTATGTTTTCATTTGGAATGCAGATCACTCTCTGCTATAGTAGACTTTGCAACCTTAGATCCAAACTCTTGAGTTACCCAGTACTGCTAGAGCAGCCAGAGCTCCCCCTTGATTCTACATGGTGACCCTGATGTGATTCTGGACAAATTAGGGTGTCAGTTAAACTTTCTACTCTATTCTGTTGAAGTGTGCAGGCAAATCAATGCCTGGAGATGAACTCTGATCATGAAGCTTGCATACATACCAAAGCTGTCATCTGATTTTTGCCTGGTGATTGCAACATAGTACTGAGCCATCCTGTTTCAATGTCATACTTGGTTTTGTTCTTTCTCTTTGGTGTGAGCCAGCTGGGATAGTTGTTTTCCCTGGCTGTGAATCAACTTCAATACCAATTGATGCATAACTTTGCCTCTTATGTTATTTTTACTGCAGTTCTGTGCTTTTGAAGCTGTCACCAAGCTTCAATGTTATTCTTACTTGTCTTTGGTTTTACCTTGTTGTAGTCTTGTTCTCCTAGAATTTGGATTTAATACTGTAACCTACACTATGCTGTTATGGTTATTAGATTTTGTTTCTCCAGACCTGGATGGAATCCCTCTTGATTTGTTGGAATTGTTTCCTGAATTTTTCTTACTGTTTTTCTTGCTGTTTCTCTTTGCTAAATGGAATTTAGTGGTTTATCTCATAATGGGACTCCCACTCAGGGTCTCTCCAGTGTGAGCATTAGAGGCCTGGACATTGCTCCTCACACCAATAGAATTAGTTCTATTGCTTCTCCCTTGTTGTTTGATCCTTATTTCATCCTCCCACAGACACCACCATCTCTGAAACCTCAGAACTCCAAAATTGATCAACTTTGTGCTGCGTTGGCCAAAGAAACTAGCCAATGCCTTGCTTCTGAGCAACACCTAGATTCCCTTCAAGCTGAAATGCAGGAACATACCTGAGATACCCAATTAAGGGAGCACCATTTCATTGACTCAATTAATGCTCTGGAGATTCAACTCCAGACCTTGGCTACACCTCTGCCTACTTCTCTGCTGGCAGAGCAGCCTGCCTCATTTGTCACTTCCACAGTCTAGCCCTTCTGAGTACATCACTCACAGTGTTCTACATGATGTGCTGGACAATTTCTCTGAATGTCTTTCAGAGTGAGTCTCTGAAATGATTTCTGCTCACCTTCCAAGCAGCCCCATTGTCTCCACTTCTACACCATTTAAACCACAATTCATTACCCCTGTTACCTCTTTCACAGCTGGAGAGCCAACCTTCACACTGTCAGTTTTGACTCAGGTTCCCATGCTAACCACAATAGCTACTCCAATTTTGTCTGTGCCAAGTGTGACCATTTTGTCTCCTGCATCTGTAAACAACTGTGTTACCCCTACTGGTGTGACTCCAGCTACTCCACCACAGTCATGTGATTTTTCCACATCTGCTCTTAAGAGTGGCCCTCACTTTACTCAGTTAATCCTACCCATGACTGCTGCTGGAGCCAATACTGCTAACTTGTTTAATCATCATTCAATATTACCTAAATTCAAAAGAAAGATTGAGGAAATTTCTCAATCTTTTGAAGAGTGGTTCTTTCTCTTCAAGTTAACCATGTGGCAGTACAAAGCTACCCAGGATGCCACTGTTGCTTAATTCCCCACCTACCTTCAAGGTCTTGAGTACAATCAGTACATGATGCTAGATCAAGTTGTGAAGACTAGTTATCCACTTCTTATTGGATATTTTGAGGACCACTACAAGGCCCCCTATATCAAACATCAGTACAAAACACTACTTTGTGATCTCTTGTTCAAAAAAGGTAATGATGTTCACATGTACATCACACAAGTGGAAAGGCTGTTTCATTTAAGCAAGCTCACCCTTGAGTATTCAAAGCATAATCTTTTCTCATACATCTGCTGAGGCTTCCCACCTAACTTCTGAAGTTGCCTTGAGTTGAAGTGCGACCCTGAGGATGATCTCAGTTTAATTATGTACAAGGCCATAAGCATCATATATATGCTGCACAATACTACTTGTATTGATAAGGATGCTGGAGATAGAAAAGCTTGTTCTTATTTACCAAAGTCTCCTACCTCTTCAGGCACTGTTGCTTCCACTGTGAAAATAGAACTTGAGCAGACTCATTGTTTCCATTGCAGTCAGAAAGGACACACTAAATCTCAGTGCTGAGCAGTTATTTGTCTAAGTTGCAGATGGCAAAGGGTTCATCATTGATGAACCCAGAGACCAAGAATGTTTTCTTGAGTCATCTGTTGGCTTAGCTACCCATGTGCACAACATTCTGGTAATCACTTCACTGTTGCATACTAATGCAATTCCAGTCAATATAAATGGATCCCTGGTAAATGTCACCATCAATACTGGGGCCTCAGCCTCAATCATTAGTGACTCCTGTTGCTCTAAGCTGTGCTTGTCACAAAATGACTTACTTCCATCTACTGCGCATCTGATGGATGATCTGGAAATTCCCTCTCACTCAAAGGTCACATACTGAACCTGGAGTTACACATTCAGCAGGAGCTATTCATTGTTGATCTAATTGTCATTGATACTTACAGTCAACCACTTCCATATGATATAATTTTGGGAAATGATTTTCTAGAGCAGAATTTGTGCATTATCAATTATGGTAATAACATCATCTCCATCAGAAAAAGTGAATGTCAGCAAGAGCTTACCACCATCCCCAGCCAAGACATGTCTTTGAGCTTTTCTGAATGCATGATCATGGAGCCTCATCATTGGTGACATGTTCCTGTCACCACAAACTCTGCTTACACTGGAGATGTTATGATTTCTGGATTTAAGGGAAAACACTTTTGTGGAATTAACTTCTCCCCTGATCTCTGTCTTGTCTCTAAAGGAAAAACATGTGTTACTGTTCTAAATAGTTCTGATTCTTTGGTTAAAATAGATCTGTCTCAACTAAGGCTTGTTGCAAATCCAGTTCACCTGGAATTCCAGGCTGCCACCTGCTCCCCAATCTTAATGGCCATCCATGACCAGGTGTAGCATAATCCAAAGAATAATGCTGCTAATAAAGGAAGAAGATCAGATGATTAGTTGAAACTAAGATCAAATGATGATTGTTAATTAGAAAAACAATTTAAGTTTAATTATCAGATATCTTTGTAAAATGCAACCAAATAATAACATTACAAATTAGTACTTGTTGTCAAATTTTGACCAAGTGAAGGCTGCAAATTTGCTTCCATTATTTTTAGCCATTTTGGCAGATGAACTAAATTTGAATTTTGAATGACAGGTACTTTTTGAATTCAAATTTAAATAGAGGCTAAATCCATTTGGAATTTTTTTAAATAAATTCTTTGAAAATTTTTTCTTTAGATTTTATATTGGTTTTCTTATTTATACAGAATGTCAAGCTAAACAGTAAATGCAGTAGTAGTTGTTTGGGAACACATCAGGAGCAACTTGAGGGTCTTTGATCCAAACCATGAACCTGCATTTTTGTTAGGTATACAAATAGGAGTTTTTCTCCATTTAGCTGGCTATTGATTTGATTGTCTACATGTAATCAATAATTAACATTGGTGAACAAAGGGCTGGATAGCCTACCATAGGTTATACATATTTTATCTTATAGACTTAGGTGACCTATAATAGACTGATAAAAGACTGAGCATGTATTATGTTATTTAAATGTAAGGTAGGAAGCTGCAAGTTATTATGTAACTTATTTTAATTAACTTAATCAAAGCCAATAGTTTTCAGTAAAGGCCAAAGTAATAATTATTAAGCAGCTAGTGACATTGCAAGGTTGCAAAGTGACATAAATACACAATACAAATTGAGTTTAAGTCAATTACAATTAACATTGAGAACTACACTGAGCTAGGATAGGGAACACATAAGAACTTTGTTGAGCTGAGGTTGGGAGTTTCCTACTTCAACAATGGAAACACAAATGAAGTGATGCAGAGATCAGAGTTGGCCAGAGGCCACCTATACATCAATCATGGAGAAGGGCTGGGATGGCAAAGTACCTAAACAGTATTTGGTTATTTCAGTTAAATGAAGATTAACAGAAATACATGCAACAAATAGCTAATATGCATACATCCCTACCCATGTAGAATAGGGAACAATAATTTAAAGAATCATTTAACCTAAATCAATGCTTGGTAGCAGATGCTACACTGTCAGAGCTGAGTGAAAACATTTGGATCCCTCTTGTTAATGAGCAGATGCATCTGCACCTTAGTGCTCAGGAGCATGAGTCACTTTCCCATCTGCTCCAACAGCATTATGAGGTCTTTAATGATGGCTCAATCAGCATTGGCCAGGCCATTGGAGAACAGCATTCCATCATAACAAAGAAGGATCATCCAATTCACCTGCCTGTCAGAAGAGTACCAGAAAACCTCTGGGAAGAGTATGAAAAGATCTTAAGTGACCTCATAGAAAGTGGCATTATCCAAGCTAGCAATACCCTTTATTAAACAAGGCAACAAGTACTGCCTCTGTGTGGACTTCAGAAAGCTTTGATGCTAGTTGATACAAGTTATTCAGCTGCCTCAACCTGTGCAAGGCTTACTGGCCGGGATGGCAAAGTACCTAAACAGTATTTGGTTATTTCAGTTAAATGAAGATTAACAGAAATACATGCAACAAATAGCTAATATGCATACATCCCTACCCATGTAGAATAGGGAACAATAATTTAAAGAATCATTTAACCTAAATCAATGCTTGGTAGCAGATGCTACACTGTCAGAGCTGAGTGAAAACATTTGGATCCCTCTTGTTAATGAGCAGATGCATCTGCACCTTAGTGCTCAGGAGCATGAGTCACTTTCCCATCTGCTCCAACAGCATTATGAGGTCTTTAATGATGGCTCAATCAGCATTGGCCAGGCCATTGGAGAACAGCATTCCATCATAACAAAGAAGGATCATCCAATTCACCTGCCTGTCAGAAGAGTACCAGAAAACCNCATTATCCAAGCTAGCAATACCCTTTATTAAACAAGGCAACAAGTACTGCCTCTGTGTGGACTTCAGAAAGCTTTGATGCTAGTTGATACAAGTTATTCAGCTGCCTCAACCTGTGCAAGGCTTACTGGCAGGTGCCAATGAAGCCCTCTGATATTTCAAAGACTGCCTTTATAACTCCCTACAGTCTCTTCAAGTGGAAGTAAATGGCTTTTGGGCTCTGCAACACCCTTGTGATGTTTCAGCGCTATGTAACCTTCATGCTTAGAAATGGCGCCAATGTATTGAGCCAGCATAACAGCCTATATGGACGATATTCTCATTGCTGGTAACACTTTCTCTGAGCATCTGGAAAGGCTTGGACACACCCTCAACTTGTTATATGAGTCTGGCCTCTGAGTAAATGGGAATAAGTGTTCTCTATTGCAACCTCTTGTCACCTTTCTTGGAAGAATCCTTGAACCTGGTCATATTTCCATCAAGAATGACGTGAAAGACCATCTTGATAAAATCAAAACTCCCTGTTCCCATAAGGATGTGCAATGCCTTATGGGATTCTTGAATTGCTATGGCGCCTTCATCTTGGAGTTAGCTAACAAAACCAAGCACATCTCCAACTTACTATGGTGCAATGTTGAATTTAAATAGAGCTTGGTCAAGCAGGAAGAGCTTGACAATGTTAAGAAAGAGCTTAGAGGAATTCCCAGCTTAAACACACCAGATTACTCAAAGGAATTCCTTATCAACTGTGATGCCAGCTTTGTCACTATCAGTGGAGTGCTTAGTCATATCATTGATGAGAAAGAGAGCCCCATCCAATATTTCAGCCACAAGCTCTGAAACACTTGCTAAATTATGGCGTGACCAAGTCAGAAATGTTTGCTTTAGTCAGGAGTCTGAAAAAGTTTCGTTTTTTCATCCTGGGCTGCCAGTTCACTGTGCACATCAACAACACAGTGCTGGCATGGCTGAAGAAATTTTCCAAAGACAAATCCAATATTGTTGCCTGATGGATCAACTACTTAAATGATTTTAACTTCTCCATTAAACACTGTCCAGGGAGACTGCACAACAATGCAGACTAATGGACTGCTCTCCCTAGCTATGAGTGTGATCTCTGCAAACTGCCTGGAGAGAAAACACCTTTCAGGTTTATCCTGTACAGCAACTATGAGAGTCTGCCCAAGATCAATGCAGACCAACACGGAAATGAGATCCTCCCTATCCTAGTGAAGGAGGAATTTACCAAAGCTGAAATCGTACATCACCAACTCTATGACAAAGTGTTAAGTGAGATCATTGCCAAGCTGAAAAATGACAACTACATCCTCAGCCCCATTGCCAACAGGTACTTTCAGCACTATAATTGGAAACAGACCAATGCAGGCCTGCTTTACACATGGAGCTGAAATAGTCTACTGGCAGTTTTTGAATACTTTTGAAGAGACTTGGTACAAAAGATTCACAAGAAAGGCCACTTAGGTATCATTCAAACAGAGTGAATTTTCAATGCAAGATATGTAACTATTGGTATTAGAGCCACAGTACAGGATGTGATTGACAAATGCACCACTTGCCTGTTGCAGGGAGTCAGACATTTTCTGGAACAGGGAGCTGAGCTGATAGCAGAGCAATGAAGTTGTAAATATGGACATCAAGAAGCTCTCTTGCGATGAGGAGGGGTACCAGTACCTCCTCGTACTTATTGATCATTTTACCAAGTATGCTCAACTCATCTCCCTCAACAGCACCACCACCAAGGTTATTGGAGAGAAACTGGTCAAGGAATGGGTTCTTAAGTTTGGGCCCATAGAGCGCCTAATTTCAGATTGTGGCTCTCAATTCAAACATCACCTTATGGAGACCTTGATGAAGGAGCTTGAGATACTCCATGAATTCACCACTGCATATCACCCACAGTCCAATGGAGTTGTCAAAAGACTCAACCACACTGTTATCAAAATAATCTGAGTCACCCTCACCCAAGCAGCAGGCAGAAATTGGAAATGCGTCATTGAGGCAGTAGAGTATTTTTATAACACCACTGTGCATACCACTACTAAGGTCAGCTCCTTTAAGTCTATGTTTGGCTGAGAGGTGAGTATGCCCCTTTCCATTATGTTCCCGGATTATAATGAGCCCACATTGGAGAATTTTGTGAATCAAATGTTACATGAATTTCAAGAAGTACACTTAACTATCTGTTGGAACACTAATCAATCTGTTATCCATCAATGGCAAAATTTCAATCACCAACTGTATGGTGAGCCTCACAAAGATGTTGATAAAGTTTTTGCATATTTTCCTTGCCAGATCACTGATGTGAATCAAGTGCAGAAACTTGCTACCAACTGGCAAGGTCAGTTTACCATTACAAAGGTGTTAGACCACCATAGATAATAAATTGAATAATGGAAGAGTTGCCCATTTCCAATGACTCAAACAAACTATTAAAGACATTAGCAATATCGTCATCAACCCTAATAGTAAATTTTCACTTGTTGATGATGGAGTAAGTGAACTTGAGAGTTATACTAACCTCACCAAGTGTGAGGAAAATGACCTCTCTGAGTTTGATTATAACAATAACCTTGGTAATAGTAGCAACATTACTGCTACTTGTATTTTGCCTAGACATAGAGTTAGGGACAAGAGTATTTGGACCACTTAATACCCAAGATTGGGAACTTAATTAATCTTTATGTTTAGCAACCAAGTCACCTGTGAGAAGACAAGTGAGGCAAAGATGTAACCCCTGTGATGAACAGAGCCAAGATGACATCCCTCATTGAGCAGAGGAGAGCATATCCCACAAGAGAGGAAGGACGCAGGAGGGCTCAGGTAGCAGACTGTGAGACTACTTGGGGCACCAAATAGCTCCTCAGGAGTCTGATTCCCATGACTACATGGGACGCCAAATAGCCCCTTGGGAATTCGAGGAGTTGAGTAAGTACAGAGTGCCTTTTGCTAACTTAAGTACCAACACTAAAATGTCTCATAGTGACTTGATGACCCCACTCATCTTACCATCATGGCGCATCAAGAAGGGGTGAATGAAAGTCTCTGCTCACCTCTCTGATTCCATCAATTATGTATCCACTGAGGCCAAGATCAACAAATCAATGCAAACATGGGAGTACAAGGACACCAGAGACACCCTACTCAAGGGTGGGAAAACAATTTATGTTTAGCATCATTAATTTTGTACAATGCAACTAAGAAACAACATTTACCAAATAGTACTTGTCAAAACAATTTGGCAAAAAAGGGGTGATAATGCTTCCATTATTTTTCAGCCATATTAGCAGATGATTAGAAATTCAAATTTGACAGGTACTTTTGGATTAGAGACTATAAATAGCGTGAAATCAATTAGAGAAACTGTTGAAGTAAATTCTTTGAATTAAGGACATTTTCCAGAAGGGGCAACCAATTTCCACTCAGTTAACAAAAATCCATAACAAGATTGTGATGCTGGACCCCTGTGTTCTTATATTATTTCAGGCATCCAGTGATTTGATGTGGATAAACAACATTGAAACCCTCACTCAATACTATGACATCATGAAGTGCATTGAGATTATCACTATGCTGCAAGCAGAGGTTACCAATCCAGAAGATATGACTTTACAGCAGGTCAATGAGTATTGCTCCCTGTTTATGGATCAAGCAATGCACATGGGCTCACTAAGAGAGGTCTTCATCCACTTCTATGCAAACACCCAAATCAGTCCTGAAGACGCCCACACTTGGACATGGATGTGCTCATGACTCTCATGATAGTGCTGAAAGGCATTTTTGCCTTTATGAGAGGTTTTATGATACATTTACACAGAGGCTAAACAACTTAAGAAAGAATTGCCTAATTAGTGCCTGTTTACCAGAGATTGAGTTCTTCAGCCTGAGCAGCGATGAGGTTATGCAGAGGGAGACTTTTATGCAGATCACCCAGTGACCTAGTTGAGTCTTGGGACAACCTCCTAGCTGCAGAAATGATTGAGGAGACACAAAAGCTCTTGTCCAGTCCCACAGTAAAACTCCTACCGCAAATTTAAACAGCAATGGGGAGCATGTAGAGTCACTCAGGACCTACTTTTTTCAATCTTATTATTTTGGCACTCTGAAATAGTGTTATGTCTTTTTGATGTTTTGATTTCCTGATTTGCTGCTATCTATTTGTATCAATTTCTTTTAATTGATTATTTGAATTTCATGTGTAGTTATTTGATAGTGTTAGTATTTGTCCCCTCAATTTGAATTATGTGTGATTGCTTGTTTTAACTTTGTGAGGGAAATTGTGCTTTGAAATTGTAAACAATTCAGGTAATAAGTTACAGATTTTTGTAATAAATATCTGAGTCACTGTAGCAAAGCACACAATAAATTCGACTTCCTTCTACTGTGTTTGATCTTTTCAATTTATTATCTATTAACCCCCTATAGATTCATCATTAAAGATTTGGTAATGATAACTATTGCTTAGGATCCAGCAACAATTCAGGAGGAAACTGCACTGGGTCTGGGGCAACAAATAGCTCCTTAATGGTGACAGCCCAAATTGTGGCCGATTTAGGTTAAGATTATGTGTAGGGAATAACATCTTTTATTGGATCTGTTTGTACATGAACATAATAATTTACACTTTGCAAATATACTATGCTGTTGGTGAATGTGAATGCACAGCAATTATGTGCCTTTTACTTATTATTTATTTACATGAGCTGAGATAAGAGAACTTTGAGATAAATTGTATATTGAGCTNGTGTAGTTATTTGATAGTGTTAGTATTTGTCCCCTCAATTTGAATTATGTGTGATTGCTTGTTTTAACTTTGTGAGGGAAATTGTGCTTTGAAATTGTAAACAATTCAGGTAATAAGTTACAGATTTTTGTAATAAATATCTGAGTCACTGTAGCAAAGCACACAATAAATTCGACTTCCTTCTACTGTGTTTGATCTTTTCAATTTATTATCTATTAACCCCCTATAGATTCATCATTAAAGATTTGGTAATGATAACTATTGCTTAGGATCCAGCAACAATTCAGGAGGAAACTGCACTGGGTCTGGGGCAACAAATAGCTCCTTAATGGTGACAGCCCAAATTGTGGCCGATTTAGGTTAAGATTATGTGTAGGGAATAACATCTTTTATTGGATCTGTTTGTACATGAACATAATAATTTACACTTTGCAAATATACTATGCTGTTGGTGAATGTGAATGCACAGCAATTATGTGCCTTTTACTTATTATTTATTTACATGAGCTGAGATAAGAGAACTTTGAGATAAATTGTATATTGAGCTAGGAATTAATACTTGAGACACACAATTAGCACTTTGGCAAGTATGGATGGCTTTAGAGATATGGCTTCAGCATGATGGCATATGAATTGGTCACTGCTGAAGTTCTTTTTGGAATGGAATTTCCCTATTTGTTAGGCAAAATCAGTGAACCACCAATGTACATTTTCTGTTGGAATGCAGGTCACTCTCTGCTATGGTAGACTTTGCAACTTTCAATCTAAACTCTTGAGTTACCCAGTACTGCTTCAACACAAATCCCTCAAACAATAAGGACCTAGGACTGCTTACTGATTTAATACAGATGCTGCATTAACTACTGCTTAAAATGAAAAACAATGTCATATTTATTATCAAGATATATAAATTCACTTGAAAATGTTCCTCTTTTATTTTTTAAATTTATTTAGAGGTGTTATTTTGAAATTTTGTTCAATGCATTAGTAGAATTTTCAATGTTCCCCAAGATTTAAGTAATTTAATTTTTTCCACTCATTTCCAAAAGCAAATTTTTTGTGAGAATTGCTCATTCTACTTAAATTTGGTGATTCTTAATTAATTTGTCACATTAGATTTTCCGTTTGAGCTGTTGTTTCTACATAAATTAGTGAATTATATTCAATATTTATCAAATATCACAAAAAAAGCTAA
>CABFPE010000025.1:180509-197438 GCA_900660155.1 Hofstenia miamia
TGATGATTACTACTCTTATGCCCTACACTCTAGCCATTGTTAAGGTTTGGTCTAGCTGCTTCTCCAAATTTTTGTTATACTCTTTTTCCTTTAGGATGTGAATGATTGTGAGGTTATCTTTATCAATGTTAATTTCTGGTATTTTCACAATCTGGTCTATATATGCCATGATTGCTTGGGCTGTTTCCATTGTGAAATTTTCATCAAAGGTGACGTGAACAGTGCTGCACATATATGATCGTTCTACTGTCTTGTCTAGTTCTCTCTGATAGCCTATAATTGTATTGACTATCTGTCTTTTCTGCACATCAAGTACTATTGGTAGATTGCTGCCCTCTGTCTTTGCTATCTTTCATATGTGACTCTTGGTTTCTGGTGACAGTTTTTGATATGCATTAGTTCTCATTTTCATTGTTCCCATGAAGTAGGGGTGCAGGGTTTCCCCATCTATTTTCAACATCCTTTTCTCTCTATCTTTTGAATGCACTGTTCTTTCAGATGTGCTATCAGAGGGGGCATGTTGCTGTGTAATCTGTAATTGTCTACTGGTGCTCAGCTCACCATCAAGTGAGTCCATGCTTATCATTTCAACTGATTTGCCCTTGAATTGGCTCACAGTGGGCACTTTCAGCAATTGACCAGTTGTGGGTTCCATTGATAAGTCAGCCTCAAATTGCTTTTGTATATGCATCGTTCTTCACCCACTCTTATCTTCCCCTGGAACTCTAATGGTCACACTGCCCTCAAATCTGCAAGGTGGAGTGGAAGGAAGGTATTTCTGCTTTTTGCCAGTTCTCTGTATGCCCTCAATTCAGTGGTGCAGATCTCTGGGGTGTTCACTGGTTCTCTGTATGCCCTCAAATCAGTGGTGCAGATCTCCAGTGGGAGAGGCATTGTATCTTTTGGTCTCCCTGCCCTAGAATCAGCCTTGGGGACTACTAGGACCCCTTCTCACTCTGCGCCTCTGATTAGTTGTGGGTTGGTTCTCATCCCTTCTTTCTTCTGTTGGACATTTGGTTCAAGACTGTCTTTGTATCCTTCTCTGTGGGTTTGATGTTGTCATCTCCTCAGGTCTTCAGGTTTGGCGTACTCTCTTCCTCAATGGCTGTTGCATCTTGTTTGATTTTCCTAAATTCAGACAATAAGTTTATATCCCATATTTCAGGGTCATATATATATTTATCTCTTGCTGTGCATCTTGGCAGCACTCTCCTTTGTATGTCCTTATTACCAATATTTGCTTCAAATTCTTAGTCAAAGCCTTCCTCTGGCAGACTATCTGATTCATTCATATCACATATAACCTCATTATCATTAATGCGACTTATTTTAAACTCGGCATTTTCATTTAATATTGATTCTTCAATATCTGCTGTTGCCTGTTTTAAGTTTTGGAAGTGCAGTAATCTGTTGTTGTTTAACATGTAATACTTGCATTATTTTATATGGACCTGACAACACTGTTTTTAACTTTCAGACCTGGTTTGTATCTGCATAGACTGTGTTGCCTAGTTTATGAGTGTGACTGTAAATTTTTTTGTTGTAGTTAAGCTGTTGTCTCACAGCTGATTTCTTCATGTTATGACACATTGTCTCATGTATCACTGTTATCTGATTCCACAGTTGATGCACATATTAGTTGGCTAACTTTCTGCTATAGGCGAAGTACTGCACTGATAATGGCATTACCACCTCCCTTCTGAACATGGCTTTGAATGGTGTCATCCTGGTTGTTGAATGTACAGATGTATTATAGAAATACTTGATGATTTCAATTACCTCTCTCAATTTGCGTCCTCCTACTCTTGAGGTTGTGACTCTAATCTATTTTATCAAGGTTCTATTCAGTCTCTCCACCACACTGTTCACTTGTGGGTGGTATGCTGTTGTTCTTTCACATATGACTTCCAGTAGGCATGCCATTTCTTGGAACAGGTTGCTACAAATTGTGGCCCCTTATCTGTGATTATCATCTCCATTGGCCTGTACTTCAGGATCTATTCTTTCATTACTATGTCAGCTTTTGTTTCAGCCATTGTGTTCTTCATCAGAACTAGCTTCATGTATTTGGTGAAATTGTCCACCATCACTAAGAGGTACTGGTACCCCTCCTCATCTTTTGACAACATTTCCAAATCTATATGTATGATCTCAGTCAGTTACATCACTATGATCTTTTCTAGCAGTGCCCTCTGTTTCAGAAAATGTTGTTTATTATGAAGGAGACATTCTGTACATTTGTTGATGATCTCTTCTGTGACCTTCCATACTGCCATTGTAAAAAATCTTACATTGAACATGCTCTCCATTTGTGTTATGCCAAAATGGTCCTTCTCGTGAATTTTCCTTACTAGTTCACATTTAAAGTACTCTGGTATTGCAATTATATTGGTTTGTCCTTCCACATATAGGAGTCCATTCTTGTTCCTTTTCCATCTGTACCTCTCATAGAAACTCACAGTTAACTTTGATAATTTCATGCTTGGTTCTTGTAATTTTTTATGATTTCATTTAATATAACATCATCCTTCTGTTTTTCTATAATTTTTTATCATGATTGGTAGCACTGCTTGTCACTTCTTATCAACATTCATCTCCAGAAGCCCCTCATACTCTGTGTGTGGTAGAAATTGGAACTGCTTTTTCTCTCCGTCTTCCTTAGTTGTGTCTCTCTGATACTCAGGAAGTGCAGTCCAAAAGTTGGCATTCATATGCAGTGTCCCTCTTTGGATTTCAATCGTGAAAGTGAATTTGTTTAGGTATTCAATCCATCTCAACACTATCCCTGATTTATCACCTGAAAACTTCTTGAGCCATGCCAATCAGCTGTTGTCAGTGTGAACTCTAAATTGCTGTCCTATTAGGAAGTGCCTAAACTTTTTTATGATCTAGATCAGTGCCAGCATCTCCAATTTTGTTGACCCATATTTCTCTTCACTTGATTTCAACTTGCGACTAAAGAATTGTATGGGTACTTCCTTGCCATCCTTTAGTTGTCCCAGCATTGCTCCAATTGCTACCTTGCTGGCATCACAGTCCAGTATAAATGTTTTGTTGTAATTAGGCATGTTCAGTGATGGCAATTTTGCTAGTTCTTCTTTTATCTTGTCTAGCTCCTCCTGCTCCTGCCATGTCCATATAAATGGTACTGACTTTCTCATCAGCCACATTATCTTGGTAGTCTTCCCTGTGATGTTGGAGATAAATGTGCCATAATAATTGAAGAAGCCCATTATCCTCTGGATGTCCTTCTTGTTGTTCAGTTTCTCTATTCTCCTGATCATATCTCTTGTGTTGTCCTTCATGCATATTTACCCTTTTTCAATGACTCATCCTAATAATATGATTTTCTCCTTTAAAATGTCACACTTGTTTCCATTGATTCTCATGCTGGCTTTTTGGAGGATTGATAATGTTCATTCCAGTTTCTGCAGGTGTTCCTCAATCATGTCACTAATCACAATGATGTCATTAATATCTGCATTTACTCTCTCCTCCATGTTGTCATTAATATCTGCATTTACTCTCTCCTCCATCTTGTGTTTCTTATTTTTCAACACTTCTGTTATGTATCTTTGAAATGTTACAGAGACCAAACATCATGTATATCCATTTGTACATGCCATAAGGAGTTATGAACACTGTTTTTCTATGTCTTCCTCTTCCATTCTCACCTGCCAATATGCCTTGCATAAGTCTATTAAAGTGAAGTACTTATGTTTGCTCACTTCATATAGCATGTCCTCTATCCTGGGCAGTGGGTATGAGTCTTTTTTGTTACTTCATTCAACTTCCAGAAGTCTATGCATAACCTGTGTTTGTCTCCCTGTTTCACGAATACTGTGGGTGTGGCATATGGGCTTTCACTGGGTCATATTATTTTGTTGTCAATCAATTCATTGAGTATCCTGTTGAATTCATACTTCATCTGCTCTGGTACTCACCTTGCTGGCAGTTTTATGGGTTTGCTTGTTGTCACAATGATCTTGTGTGTTTCACCAATCACTTGTCCCACACTTATTTCTCCATAGTTGAATATTCATTTGTGTCTCTCTAGCACCTCTCAAAGTTGTTGTAATTGTGCTGTGCTCAGGTGTTGGTATTCCTCTTCCACCAATTCAGGTATATTTACTGATCTTCTTCTTCAGCTTTTGTCCCTCTGCCCTTGAGTCAGCTGTGGGGAGTACTTGCTACATCAATGGTTTTCATCCACTCGCCCTTGAGTCAGCAGTGTGGAGTACCTCCTGTTTTCATTTGTAAGTCCTCAAGTCAACCATACAAACTACTCTGCTCATCAATGTCTTCCATTGCTCTCCAAATAGCTTTGATACTAGATCTGACATACTGTCCAAATATTTGTACATTTGCTTTCTTCATGTTGATCTTCTGATTTGTTTCATTAAGTATCAGGACTTTTCCTCTGCCATTTTTTCCACACATATGCTTGATGGCATTAACACTCTCTTCAAATTAATCCCTTTGTTGTTGTAAATCATTATATCTGCTGTTATCATGTCTTCCATTTTCACTCTGTGCATGCTCCATTGATATGGTTGCAATTTTATATCTTCCTCCAATTAAAAGACTATCATTGATGGCTTTCCTTCTTGCTCTTTGATTTTGATTTCCTCTTTCCATACTTTGATTGTTTTCTTGCTCTTTGATTTTGATTTCCTCTTTCCATACTTTGATTGTTCTGTCAGCATAATTTATTACACATCCATTTTTTGTCAGGAAATCATCACCTAGTATCACCTCATAGGGCAGTAAATTGTTGTGAGTGCTTATTACCACTAGTGTTTGCTCAAAGGTTGTGTTCACTATTCTAATCTGTACTGTATCAATCTTGCCTTTCATGTCTATGTACTCTCCAGATGCATTAATTAGTCATTTCTTTGAACACTGTAAGTCTTCTCATTTAAATCCCAGTTTTGTTGTGAACTCATCTGTTATTATTGATGTTGCTGTTCCCATATTGATCTTTGATTTTGTTAAAATCCCATTTATCATTATCATTATCATGTTAATGTTATCCAAATTCATCATAATCATTATTGGTGCTCTGTTTTTTTCTGATTCTTCCTCTGGGGATCCTCTTCCAATTCTGATTCAGATTCAATTATGTCCTCATCATTGTAATACACTTCTTCCTCTCCAATCATATTGATTTGCATTCTGTACTCATCCTTTCTGTGCCCCTTTTGTCAACAAACATAGCACTTTCTGTCTCTTTCTCTTACTTTCTTTCATTTCCCATCCTTGTTTTTTATGTTGATGAATTTTTCTGCCTTCTTCTCTTTGTATGCCTTGGTGTTCCCTGTCTGTGTTTTGTAGTTATTTCTCCATTCTGTCGGCTTTTCCTTATTCCATACTGCCTTTTCATAGATGTGAGCATTATTCTCTATTGTTGCCTGTATGTCTATGGCTTTCCTGATCATTTTCTCCAGCTTGTCATCTACATCACACTTGATTTCAAATTGCATATGGATGTTCTCTGGCATGCCTCTGCAGCTGTGAGAAAAGAGATCATACTTGGAATATGTGCTTTCCCTTGAACTGAGTGTAAATAATAATTCTATCTGTTGGGTATAATTTCAGATATCATCCATCTTTTGCATCTTTGTGGAATTTAATATAATTCAGTATTGGTTTTTGAAGCTTTCATTTTTGTAATAGTCTACACTGTTTCTGATTAATAATTTGTAATTTTGTTTTGTATCTGCATCAAGGAGCAAGTAGTGTTAAGAGGCTGCCCTGTTAAATATAGTGGGAACCTTGTGGCTGCTACCCTTGGTTCACTTTCCTCTCTGCCATCATAATCTCAAACATTTGCAGCTATTCCAAAAATGTTGAGTTGTAGCTGTCCACTTTCCCATTAAATTTAGGCAGAGTTGCCTTACATGGTATTGTATCATTGTGACTATTTTCTGGCAGCATCAAGTTCTCATAGATCTGTTTCTTTTGTCTATTCATTTGTTCACTAACTGTCAGTTGACTTGTCACCACTCTCATTATCTCATTGATGATCTTCCTTTTTTCTTCTTCCTCCCTTCCTCCATTTCCCTGAATTGTTTTTTAAAATTTGTGGGTAATGCTTGTAAGCTCCTTTCCTCCCTCTGTTTGATTGTTCTTTCATGCNCTTCTGTTGTTCTTTATCTGTCATGGTCGCCATGTAGCATCTGCTACTAAGCATTGATGTAGGCTTAATGATTCTTTCAAATTATTATTTCACTTCATCTGTGGGTAGGGATGTACTTATGTTAGCAATTTATTGTACATATTTCTGTTAATCTTCCCTTAACTGAAATTAACTGAATACTATTTAGGTACTCTGCCATCATAGCTCTGCTCCATGAATGGTGTATATGTGGCCTCTGGCTGATTCTGATCTCTGCATCATTTCACTTGTGTTTCCATAGCCGATTTAAGTAGCTCCGAACCTCAGCTCAACAAAGTTCTTATGTGTTCCCTATCCTAACTCAGTGTAGTTCTCAATGCTAATTGTAACTGACTTAAACTCAATTTGTATAGTGTGTTTAATTCACTTCACAACCTTGCAATGTCACTAGCTGCTTAATAATGATTACTTCAGCCATTACCAAAAACTATTGGCTTTAATTAAGTTAATATAATTAAGTTACTTAATAACTTGCAGCTTCCTACCTTACATTTAAATAACATAATACATGCTCGGTTGATTTATTGGTCTATTATAGGTCACCTAAGCCTATCAGATAAAATATGTATGACCTACATTAGGCTATCCAGCCCTTTCTTACCTATGTTGATTATTGATTACATGTAAATGATCAAATCAATAGCCAGCTAAACAGAGAAAAACTCCTATTTGTACACCTAACATAAATGCAGGTTCATGGTTTGGATCAAGGACCCTTGAGTTGCTCCTGATATGTTTCCAAACCACTACTACTGCATTTACCATTTAGCTTGACATTGACATTCTGTATAAACAATCAAACCAATATAAAATCTAAAGATAAGATTTTCAAAGAATTTACTTCAACAGCTTCCAAAATGATTACTTGCCTATTTATAGTTAACTTTGAAAAAGTACCTGTCATTCAAAATTCAAATTTATGTCGTCTGCCAAAATGTCTGAAAATAATAGAAGTGAATTCCCCCCCTTTGTTTTGTCAAAATTTGATGACAAGTACTAATTTGCTATGTTATTACTTGGTTGCATTTTACAAAGATAATTCTGATAATTAAGCTCAAATTGTTTTTCTAAATAATCATAATTTGATCTTAGTTTCAACTAATCATCTGATCTTCTTTCTTCATTAGCAGCATTTTCTTTGGATTATGCTACACTACACTTTTTGTCTCACATGTTATTATCTATCTCATTAAACTTCCTCAGTTGTTTTCTTAAGTCTCAACTCATATATAAATAGCATGTAATTACCATCATTTGTGCTGGGCAACAGTCATCATTTAACCACAGTGTAATAAATTATAAATGTGTGTTTGTGTTGCATTTGAAAGACAATTGTTAAAACCTACATGTATCCATATCCATAACCTAATGTGGTCCACTATTTGGGCTGTCTTTGTCTAGGAACTAGTTATCATCCTTACATCAGAGGAGTGACTCCCAAATCATCACCAAAACTTAAGCACTTATTATCACAACCATAAGGTTAAATATAATGAAACAGTAAAGAAAAAGCAAATGCAGTTTCAGTGAGGTACAATCAATTTCAACTTTCTCAACAGTTGTCTTTCAGTTTGCATAATCATAATGTATACCTGTTCTTGCAAATTCAATCAAGCAATAACATGTATAATGCATTATTGACATTATTTTTAGTTCATAATATGTAACCATGACGTCACTAGCATTGTGGCAGTTAAAAAAATAGCCAAAAGAAAATAAATAAAAATTTAGCTCAATTGTAATATCCTGTACCAGGATTATCACCATTGATTCACTGTTACCTTGTAACATTGACTGTGTTATTGCGGGTAAGGATTTACTTGTTGTTACTGCTTGTTTAGTTTCTTCTATCACATTACGTAATCATAAATAACTATTCACTTTTTAGGTGATGAAACAATGCGGTAACCTCTTTATCAATCTCTCAGTGGGCATCTGCCCAAAGCGGATCTCCACATCCAATTCCACCATTCCATCCAATGCTTGAGTGCCACTTCTCAGCTCAATAAAGATAGCTTATGTGTACCCTACATTAGCTCAGTGCTAACTCAAGACATGACACAACTCGACTTAATCTCTATTGTGTGAAAGTGTTATATCTATTTGCAACTGGAAACTGTCACTAGTTGTTCATTCAATATTATATGTAGCCATTTCTGAAATATATTGGCTTTATTAAATAAATATCAAACTACTTCCTAACCTACATTTACAATTACTACATGTAAGGTCATTATTGGTTGATTATAGGTCATTAATTTGGATCTGAAAATATATTAATTATCTAATACATGTAGTTGGAAATGCTAGTTGGCTAGTTGAGAGAAAACCCCTATACCTAACTTAAGTGCACTTTCATGATCTGGCACAGAGACCCTTGAATCATTCCGTGTGATGGATCCAGACCACTACTAAACACTGCTTGATTAGCTTGACATTGTATTAATAATCAAACCATTAATAAGATGAAATAATAAGAATTCTAAGTAAAATTCTTTATCAACTCTTACAATAGTTTTAATTGTATTTATAGTAATTTGTAGAGAAGTACCTGTCGATTCAAATTTAAACATCTGCCGAGATGGCAGCTAAAAATAACATAAGCAACAATTTGTCGAAAATGTTTTTATCAACAGATACAATTATCTCTTTTTTGACACATGTTATTTTTTTGGTTGCAACATACAAATCAAACTGAAATAATCACACTTGATTTAATCACAATATTTTTTAATAACTTCTTTTCAATCTTAGTATCTTCTGCAACATTTGCAGCTTATTTCTGTTTTATTTTGGATGATGCTACATGCCCCCCTCAGCTTGTGTTATTTTCAGCACAGCTCATTCTCCATGTACCAGAGTGTCTGCTTTTCGAATTATCATTTCTGCCTGTTGATCAGACCATGTTGTCTTTGCAAATTCCGCCTGTTTTGTCCTTTTTAGCACTGCTTCTCTTTCTGTCATTGTAATGTTCACATATCTTAGGAACCAGGTTTCTCTAATATCTTCTGCTATTGGTGTTAGCTCTCTTAACTCATTGATTTTCTGCGAGAAGATGTCGTAATATTTTTGATATAACTGAATGCCCTTGATGCTGATCATAAGAGTCATCTGTGCGTTGGCTCTACTTGTGTGTGCTAAATCTTCCCTAATCTGGTTATCAGGGTAAAAGAACATGAAAACTTTTCTTAAACTTCGAGTGTTTGCCACATCCTTGTAGAAAAAGCTAATGTTATTTCTGACCTCTTCCTCTGTGATTGTAGGGGCATTTTTATTTAGTCTCATCATCGTGACAATTTTGACCCTTTTGGTGATGTCGTAGTATTGGTATCTTTTCTCCCATATATCAGTCCAAACTATATCATTCACTCCTGAGAATAACATTATAGCTCTTGGATTTCTTTCTTCAATTTCATTTCTCAGGTCTTGTAGTTGTACATTTATTGGTTTCCCATGTGTGTACAGTTGATCCGGTGTTATTGTGCCCTTGATGTAGACTCGTTCTTTGTTGTTCTGTTGTAACAATATCACTTTCGATTTTTTGTAATCTTCTCTGTCGACTATGGCTTTCACTTTCTTTTCAGTGTTCACGTACGATTTGTACTCGTGTAAGAATGTTTTCGCGACCTTGACGTCCTTTGGTATTCTCCAATGTGGTAGGACCATGGGCATTGTGATAGTCTCTGGTGGTGTGCAGATGAGGAGTTTTGTTTCAATCTCTCATTCTATGTGCCAGTATGTGCCTTCTGTGGTTGACGCTGTTGCTAAACCTATGGTGGCAGGGTAATTCATTTTTGCTTTGGGAATTGTATCCGAGAATGCCTGAGTTAGTCCCCTTCGACTTAGCTTTAATCACAGTTCTTCTGTCATTTCTACTCTTGAAGTAATGCACTCGACGTCTATATGGAGTTGGTTATATGGTCATAATAGTTCCTCCAGTTCTGTTCATGTAAAAGCTTCAGTAAACATAAGTTTCATCGTTGCTACGGTTTGTTGTTCTCTGATACACTGGAAGTTTCTTTCTTTTATGTCTTTTGACTCTTTTGTTATTTTAATTTTGACCAAGAAACGCTCGTCATCTGTATCAATCCACTTGATGGTCTTGGCTGGACTGATTTCTCCCCACTTTTCTATGTTAATTCTGTTGATTGTTTGTTGTGTTTTGGGGGATAGCAATAATCTAGATGATGTCAATAGTTGTTCTTCTTCCAGCATTTCTGCTTGGCTCTTTGTGATCATTTCACACACCTCTACCAGTTCTGTAATACCTCCTCTCTTCATCATTTCAGCACTTCTGAGGATCTTAGTGAATGTGCATCACGGACTGTCTCTTTCATAGCGTCTCATTTCATAGTCTAATATATTCTGCACATTTTTCTGCGTTATTATATTTCAGATTTCTGCTGTGCTTGCCAGTTTTCTTTTTATGATCTTTTTCGTTGTGAGCCATGGCTGGTTTTGAAGCTACTTCATCTGTGTCTTGGATGTTGCTCCCCACATGTATTTCCTCATAGGCTCATCAAATATAGTGATTTCACTGGGGAATGTCCCCATCTTATTAGTGATGCTTATCGATGATATTTTTCCCAATGGATTTTCTTGCATGATTATTCTGCTCAGTATTTTCTCCATTACTTGTACTGGTTTTTCTGTTCTGTTTGGTGATTCCAGTTTTCCAGTATGTCCCTTTAGCAACCAGTTCTTTGTCTGTGTATTGATCGGGGATATTGAGATTTCATATCTCTTTGCTTTTGTTAGCCTGTGCCAGGTTTGTCATGAGATCAGCAGTTTTAGTTCCACTTCTTCTGTCATAAAGATGGCTAATATCCATGCTGTAGTCCTGTAACATATCTCTGGTGCATTCTTCTCCTCAAATATCAGTTGTTTAAAGTCTTTCTTTGTGATTAATTTGTAGGGTCGGTTTACTTCTGGTAATGCCATTTCAATTGATTTGTGGAACTTTCTAGATGGTGCGTCAATTCTTATCTTAGGCCAGCCTTCTTCTACTTTTTGTTGTAGTTTCATTGTTTTCCAAATCACTTGAATCTGTTGTAGATGTTCCTGATGTTGTGTGAGGCTGCACTTTATAAACAGTGTGTTCACTTTCTTGATGCCCTCCATGTCTGTTGTTAGCTCTATAGTTTTTGTTTGCCTTTACAAATTGATTGCTATGCATGGGTCTACCATGATTCGGTAGATTTGTGCCCAATAGTCTATTTGTAGATCCAGGCATATCAGCTCTGGGATCATTGTGTTTTTATCTGATTTCTCCCATGGGAAGATATTTTCTCCCAGCTGACATGCAATTTCCAGGTGGTCAGGAATCTCTTCTTCCATTGTAATTGTTATTAGTACAATTCTGACATTTTGTACTCTTGCCATCCTGGTTGTGTCATCTACTTTCTTTTGTAATGCTTTTGTCTATTCTTTTTGTTTCAGGATGTGTATGATTGTGAGATTATCTGCATGCATGTTGATCTCTGGTATCTCCGCGATTTTATCTTTATATGCCATTATTGCTTGGGCTGTATCTAGTGTGAATGCGTCATCAAAAACGACGTGCACCATACTGACCATGTATGGCCTTTCTAGAGTTTCATTCATTTCCTGTGGATAGCTGATAATTACGTTAACTTTTGGCCTATTGTTGGCATCAAGCACAATTGGTAAGAATTTTCCCTCAATCCTTGCAACTTTCTGTATGTGGGACTTTGTTTCCAGTGATAATTTTGCGAATGCATTGTAGCACATCTTCGATGTTCCCATAAAATAGGGGTGTAATGTTTCCCCATCTATTTTTGACATCTGCTTTTCTCTCTCTTTCAATCTTACAGTTCTTTCTGAAGTTGTATCTGAGGAGGCGTGTAGCTGGGTCATCCTAAATGGTAATCTACTGGTGCTCGGTTCACAGTCTGGAGGCTGTGAATCTGTGCTGATATTTTCTACTGCTTCGCCCTTGAATCAGCTCGCAGTTACTTGTATCGGCACTTGACCAGCTGTGGTTCCGGATGAGATAACATCAGCCTTGAATCGCTTTCATATCTCCACAGTTCTTCCACAACTTACACTTTCCTCTGGATCTCCTCGTGTCTCACTGCCCTTGAATCAGCGTAGTGGACTGTGGGAAGGAAAGTTGTGCTGTGCACCAGTTTTCTGTGTGCCCTTGAATCAGCGGTGCAGATCCCTGGTGGGAAAGGCTTTTTTTCCGTTTGTCTCTCTGCCCTTGAATCGGCCTTGAGGACTACTAGGACGCCGTCTCACTCTATGTCATCTATTCATCAGCTCTTCGTTCTTGTCCCTTCTGCCTTTGATTTGACTTCTGGTTTGAGAACTTCTTCATATCCTCCTCATTCTGTTTGTTGTTGAGAGTCCCTCTGTCTGCTGGGCTCTGCGCACTCTCTTCTTCATCAGTGGGTGCATCATTTCCTTCTAGTTTCCTAAATGCAGCTAGTAAATTTATATCCCATGTCTCAGCGTCATATATAGGTTTATTTCTCACTGCCCTCTGAGGTAGTATCCTTCTACTCAGTTCATCATCCATGGTTTCCAGTATGTATTCATCCTCGAATTCTTCTTTGTGTACACTATCTAAATCATACATATCGTATACAACCTTGTTGCCATTAGTTTGGCATATTTCAAATTCAGCATTGTCATCTATTTTTGTTTCTTCAATGTCTGCTGTTGCTCTCTTCAGATTTTGAAAATGTAAATGTCTATTGTTGTCTAACATGTATTCGTTGTTCAGAAGTGTTTGTGTTATCATGTGTGGGCTGGACCATACTGTTTTCAACTTCTGGACTTGGTTTGTGTCGACAAGGTTAATTGGTGTGAACGCATATACCCTATCACCTACCTTATGTGCATGACCACAGATTTTTTTACTATAGTTGCATTGTTGTCTCACTGCTGACTTCTTAATGTTGTGACACATCATTTTGTGAATTCCCGTGATCTGATTCCTTAGTTGTTGTATGTATGCATTGTCCAACTTACCACTGTAATTGGTATACTGCATTGATAATGGGGTTGCCACCTCTCTCCCAAACATGGCTTTGAGTGGTGATTCCCCAGTTGTTGCATGTAGGGAGGTATTGTAGTAGTATTCGATCATTTCTATAACCTCTCTCCATTTGTTTCCTCCTATTCATATTGTCGCCACTCTAATCAGCTTAATCAATGTTCAGTTAAGTCCCTCCACTGCTCCATTCACCTGAGGGTGATAGGCGGTTTTCCTTTCACTTGCGATTTCCAATAATTTTGCCATTTTTTGAAATAGTCCACTTTTGAACTGTGGCCCTTTGTCTGTTATAATCGTCTCCATTGGTCCCAGTCTCAATATCCATTCTTTTAGAACTAGCTCAGCTGTGGTTTCTGCTGTGGTGTTCTGCATTGGGACCATCCTTGCGTATTTGGTGAAGTTATCCACCATAACTAGTGGGTACTGATAACCTTCAGTGTCTTTTGATAGCATCTCGAGATCTATGTGAACTATTTCATTGGGTTGTGTTGAAATGATTTTCTCTAGTGGCACTTGTTGTGTTGGAAAATGCTGTTTATTGTTTAGGAGGCATGTCATGCATTTGTTAATGATGTCTTCCACGACTTTCCTGACAGCTGTTGTTATGAAATGTGCGTTAAATGTTTTCTCTGTCTGTGTTATTCCGAAATGGCCCTTCTTGTGGATCTTACATATTAGTTCCCTCTTGAAGTAATCTGGTATCGTGATTCAGTTATTTCCGTCTTTGACATATAGCAGTCCATTCTTTTTGATCTTCCACTTGTAATGTTCATAATATCCCACCGTTATTTTAGATAGTTTTGTTCACGGCTCTTTGATTTTCTTCATAATTTTGCTTAGGACTATGTCATCTTTTTGTTTGTCCACTATCTCTTGTTCTGTTATTTCCTCTCTTATGAGTATTGGTAGCACTGCTTGACCCTTTTTTTCAACATTTATCTCTGGTAGCCCCTCATATTCAGTGTGTGGCAGGAACTGAAATTGTTTCTTTTCTCCTTCTATTTTTGTTGCATCTCTTTGGTACACTGGGAATGATGTCCAGAAGTCTGCGTTGTTATGTAATGTGCCTTTTCTGTGTTTGATCGTAAATGTGAATTCATTTAGATACTCGATCCACCAAGACACTATTCTGGATTTGTCTCCCAAAAATTTTTTCAACCAGGCCAGACCACTGTTGTCTGTTTGTACTCTGAACTCCCTTCCTATGAGGAAGTGTTGAAACTTTTTAATGCTTTCAATCAGCACAAGCATTTCGAATTTAGTGGAGCCGTAGCTCTCTTCACTGGCCTGTAGCTTGTGACTGAAAAACTGGATGGGCACTTCCTTTCTGTTTCTCATTTGGCCCAATGTTGCTCCAATTGCCACCTTGCTTGCATCGCAATCTAGTATAAATTGTTCGTTGTAGTCAGGTGTATTGAGGGAGGGTAGTTTTGCGAGCTCTTCCTTGATGTTATCGAGTTCCTCCTGTTCTTCCCATGTCCATACAAATGGAACTGCCTTCCTCATTAATCGAGTCATCTTTGCCATTTTTCCAGCTATGTTCTGGATGAAGGTTCCATAATAATTGAAAAATCCCATGATTCTCTGGATATCCTTTTTGTTGTTTGGCTTCTCTATTTTTCAGATCACTTCTCAGGCATTATCCTTCATGCAGATCCTTCCTTTTTCTATTCTTCTTCTGAGGAACACTATCTTCTCCTTGAGGATGTCGCATTTATTTCCATTGATCCGGAGTCCTGCGTTCTCTAGGATTGTTAGTGTTCTTTCCAATTTTTCCAGGTGTTCTTGGACTGTATCACTTGTGACTATGATGTCATCTATATAGGCGTTGACTCCTTCCTCCATTCGATGTGTCTTGTTCTTAAGTACCTTTGTTATATATCTCTGGAACGTTGCCAGCTTGTTGCAGAGTCCGAACGCCATATAAATCCATTTGTACAGTCCGTATGGGGTTATGAATGCTGTCTTCTCTATGTCTTCCTCCTCCATTTTCACTTGCCAATAGGCTTTGCATAGATCTAGTGTCATAAAATATTTATGTTTGCTGGCTTCATAGAGCATGTCCTCTATTTGCGGTAAGGGGTATGAATCTTTCTTTGTCACTTCATTGAGTTTGCAGAAGTCAATGCATAGTTGGTACTTGTTTCCCTGCTTCACGAACATGGTTGGTGCTGCATACGGGCTTTTGCTTGGTCGGATGATCTTATTGCTGATTAGTTCTTCTAGTATCCGGTTGTATTCTTCCTTTAGCTGCTCAGGTACTCTTCTGACTGGCAGTTTATCAGTTTGTCTGTTGTCGTCACGATTTTGTGTTTTTCGCCTACTGCCTGACCAACACTTATCTCTCAGTAGTTGAATATACGTTTATGCTTTTCCAGAAGTGTTCTTAATTGCATGATGTCTCGTTCTTCTAGATGTTGATAATCTTCATCATTTATCACGGGTATCCTGTGTGTATCTTCTTCTTCTGCTTTCATCCCAACACCCTTGACTGGGCTTTTGGGAGTACTCGCGACTTTGATGCTTTCATCCAAACGCCCTCGAGTTGGCTTTTGGGAGTACTCCATTGAGTCAGCCATGTGGAGTACTATCTGCTTTCCTTTGCAAGTCCTTCAGTCGACCATGCAAATTACTTGCTCTATCGTTGTCTTCCATTGCCTTCCAAATGAGTTTGATGTTGGTTCTAATATATTTTCCATATATTCTTGTTTGAGATTTTTTCAGGTTCACATTCCGGTTCATAGCTTTGAGAATTGGTATCCTTACTTTTCCATGTTTTATCATGCAGACACTAGAGGGCATCAAAGCCTTTATAGAGCATCATATCCTCTGTGATGTTTCTTCCTTTATTGTCATATAGCATTTTCCACTGATGCGGCTGTAGATGAATGTCTTCTTGCAGTTGAAATGTGATTGTTCTCTGTTTTTCCTGTCCTCTTCTTTTACCTTTATTGTCTTATTCACGTAGTTAATGACACAACCGTTTTTTGTCAGAAAATCGTTTCCCAATATGACTTCATATGGTAATGCATTATTGTGTGTGTCCACCACCACCAAAGGTTGTTTGAACGTCATGTTCTCAATTCTCATTTGTGCAACGTCTATCATTCCCTTCGTGTCAATATAATCCCCTGACGCATTAATTAATCTTTTGTTACAATTCTTCATGTCTTCTCATTGAAATCCCAATTTCGTAGCGCATTCATCAGTGATTATAGATGTTGCTGCTCTGGTATCGATTGTCGCTTTTGTCATCACTCCATTAATGGCTATTGTTATTGTATTCATCATGTCGAGGTTTGTTAGGATCATTATCACTGCACAGTTGTTATGAGTCGGCGCTCTACTTAGTTTTCCGACTCCTCATTGGTTGGCGTTGCTTCATCCATTTCATCTTCCGTTTGTAGTACATCTTCTTCATCATAGTATGCTTCTTCATCACCAATGACGTTTATCTGCTTTGGGCAGTCTGGTTTTTTATGTCCTTTCTGTCCGCAGCCATAGCATTTAACGTCCTTTTCTTTTAATTTCCTCATTTTCCATCCTTTCCTTTGACTTTTATTACTTTCTCTTGTTTTGCTTCAGAGTAATTTTTGTTGGGAGTACGCGACTTGAAATTACTTTTCCATGTTGGTGTGTCTCTGTACCATGCGGATTTCTTGTATATCCAAGCATTGTTCTTGATTGTGGCTTGTATATCGACAGCCTTCCTTATCATTCTTTCCAATTT
>CABFPE010000025.1:224791-250893 GCA_900660155.1 Hofstenia miamia
TTACATTATTAACTTCTTCTATGAATATTGACTTCTCTTGTTCTTGCACGGTCAACACAAAGACTAGATGGGGTCATATCATCCGAATACTTAGGTAGTAATGATGTTTCATGTATTTTACGAAGTTTATCTCCTGCCATACTAAAGATATTAGGACCTCCTACTGTTCCCTGTGATGATCCAAGATCTATTGGAAGTGCAGTTTCATTGTTGCCCTCCCACAATAATTGCTGCTTTCTACCTATGCTGAAGTCATATAGCCATGTACATACTTGTGAGTACTTTATAAAATCAGGAAAATTGCTAGCAGCTTGTTCTTGGCATAATTGATCGAAAGCTTTAGATAAGTCTATAAAAGTTGAATGAATCCCTGATATTTTATTGCAATCTAAGTTTGATAGTATATAGAATTGAAATGTAGCTAAAAGATCAATAGTTGACATTGATCGGCGATATGCGAATTGAAATGGATCACCAAATGATTCGATTTGAGGAGTGATAAAAATGCGATGAACAGCTTTTTCAAATATGCGTGAAGCAACTGGTGTAATACTAATACCACGTATGCCATTTACAGTACGGGCAACTGCACATTTTGGTATTGGCACGATATTTGCAAGCTTAAAATTTTCAGTAAAACGAGCTGATTTTAAAGACAAATGGAAACAATAACAATATGGTGGAGCTAAAGTGACCCAGTGTTGGCGAAATATCCAATAAGGAATCCCATCTGGTCCAGCAGTTGTGCGTTTACAAGTTCTCATTAAGTATGATATCAGGTTCAAAGGAATTTCAGGCAAATCAAGTGTATCTAATTGTTGTTCGAGAAAAATTGGCTGTGGCTTAGAATTTGACTTCCGCTTTGATCGTTCACGTAATTGTTCATTTAATAATTGTGGATTAAAAGAAGAATGATCAATTTTTGCTGAACTGTATTTTCTGTGTGTTATATTATTTACATTTCGCCACCAACCCTTGACTTTTTTGGTAGATAAATAGTCAATTTTCATCTGTTGTATTCTATGATCTAAGGCAATATATTTATGCACTTGCGATTTTTTTATAGCAAGGTGTTTCTTATCTAGAAGGTACTTAACTTTGGGAGTAACCCAGTTTGGATCACGATTACTCATCCACACAGTTCTAATAGGATAGCAATTTTCGAATAGTTCCTTTATGTGCTGTTGAAGTTTAGTCAATGCAAGATTAGCGTCTGTAAAATCATAAATGTAATCAAATGAACTAGATATAAGTGCAGTTGAAAATGCTAGATGAAACCGAGCATCTAAGTCACGGAAAGATAATTGAAAGAGTTTAACTGGGAATCGACAAATTGGGTTTACAAGAACCCCAAGGTGATCTATTGGGAAGCTTGGTGATATAGTTGCGGCGTAATCTACAAGATGTGGAGAGTTTGTAAGCACTAAATCAACTGAAGATATACCTCTTGTAGGACCATGATCTAGTTTAGTAAAACCATTAGTTACAAGATCGTTGATACTAAGATTATTGAAATCTCCTGCAATAGTCAAAGGTACAGAAACATACACAATAGAATCACCTAGTTAATTGTTGTTCTGGCATTGATAAAACAATCCGCCTCCAGGTCTTTCAATAATTGCGCAGTATCATTCTTAAATGTATTTATCACTAGGTTTACAGACATAGTATTTGTTTCCTGATGACTGCTGATAAATTCAAAGTTCAAATGGATCGTGCTGAAATATTCATGCATTGCATAAGGAAATCCAAAGTCTAATTAATCTCAAAGAGGTGCATTTTAAAACATTTTCTACTTCCTTGTTGCAAACATGCAATATATCACTCCATTTGCAGCATTCCATCGAAAATAAGTGTTTTCTCTTTATTGGAATACCAGTTGGTTCTAAAAGATTTTACTAGATGGTGCATATAAAGCATTAAAAACCACTGTTTTCTTAATCTAATAGATTTTGATATGGGCGCTCATTGCTAAATCCAGGAAAACCCTTAGAAAACTGCTTAACATGCGAATTATCTGACTGAGCTAAGAATATTTGCACCGGCGTTTTGCAATATAGAAATGATATTCAGACACAACTCATAGATACATTCTCCAGTCGAATTAAGCACGGAAACTAATTTCAACATGAGTTGAGCCTCCTTATAAACATTTGATTATTGTTTTTGCAAATTATTGTTTTTGCCTTATTTTTTTAGATGCTTATTAACTGCATAGCGAATGATATGACTGCCCGGAAACTCCAAAGTCTCTGAATTACACTTCATCTATATACAGCACACAGGTTTTTTGAAATCCAGTAAAAATTTGACAAGTGGAATTTGTGAAATATTGAAGGAAAGATGCAAACCAAATTGCTAGGTGTGCTTTGTTTCTGCTTAACATCTGAACGCCCAACTTCTGTTCAACCATTAACGCCCATGGCGGTCACAAATAACCGCACCAGATTATCTACTGCAAATAATCTTCAAATATTAAGATCTTTAAAAAAATAATGCTATTTCCAAAAGTTGTATTCTTATCTCTGCTAAACGTCAAGAACACAATTTATAGAACATTTAGGCTATTACAGTCACAGAAAACAATTTTTTTCCAATACAATCCATGATCCACAACGTGACTGCTTGCATTTATAAATTGGCCCTTGTTTTATTTCGGTAGTTTTGAATGGCACATTGCTTCCGCTTAATGAGCATTTGAAGTGCTTCACGGATCCATTCTGTATAATGATGTTTCATGTATTTTTCACTTGAGATCATGAATGATCCAAGAAAGGCTTGGCAAAGTTGGATAATGAAATCTTCCTGGAAACTGTTTGAATGCGATACATCCTTTTAGTAAATCTATGATTATGTTCTCCACATTCTGACATTCATTGGAAATTTTTTCAGTTAAAAAGGGAAAGTTTCACTCATGAAAATTGGAATCATTTGAATTGTTATCTTCAGAATCAAGATCAGCAAAAACGAGACAGAAACCCCTTCACTCCCTCCTCCGTTAGGTCTTTCAGCCATTAGTAATGCTGTGGAATCTTCTTGTGTGCAGATATTTCTCAATTGAACAGGATTGGTGATTAAAATAACAGTTTGAAGATAACCCCGTAGATAAATAATAACGTTTGAAGATATTTCGTAAAAATATAAACAAAATGATGATAGAATTTATTAAAGATATTGCTCAATTCTATAGGTCAAAAAAGATCAAGAAATCAAGATATATTTTTTATTGCAATGATGTTTTGGATTACATCACCTTTGCACAATCCTACTGATACGAATCTGTATTCATTCTTAAAGTAATTTCAATAATTCATAATTTGCTTGATCTATTTCGTCCCTAATCCTAGCTAGTTGTTTGACGACGGGTAGTTTGAAGGTTGATTGTTAGGTATAAATTTGCATCAGCTTCCTACCTCACAATAGGCTTTTATAAATGTCAGTAAAACAACCTTAGTAGTTACATAATTGTACTTTCTCAATTGTAATATTTTGCAAGTTTTTTCACTCTGTAGAAGCAATCCTTTAATGATACAAGCATATCATGTTCCGGACCTAATGATTAGAAAATATTTGGCAAGATGGTTTGAGTGAAGATATTGGCTTCTGCTTTCTCATTTAATTTACTTTTCAATAAATATTTTTAGTATAAATTTTATGTCCAACAATTTTAGCTGCTTGAAGAAATGCTAGACAATGGTTATCCACTTGCTACCGAATCTAATGTTCTTCAAGAACTCATAAAACCACCAAATATTATCCGTTCAGTTGTAAACTCAATGACAGGAAAATCAAAGTAATTTTTCATATTTTAATGCAAGAGTTACATTTTTATTTACAGTGTAAGTGAAATTTTACCATCTGGTCAACTGTCTAATGTTCCCTGGCGACGGTATGGTGTGAAGTATACCAACAACGAAGCTTACTTCGATGTTATAGAAGAAATCGATGCTATTATTGATAGACAGGTTTGAACACGCTTTAGTAATATTTAAATTTTATCTGCATGTAATGATTTTTTATCAATAGTTCAAGAATTGCATACTATATTTATGATTTTGGTGCCCATAAGCCAGTTTTTTTTAACAAAGCTTAAGTTCGTGACGTGATTTTCTGTTATTATTGATCTCAAATTTAATGAATATTGTTCTTTGACTAATTCTATCAAAAAATGTATATTTCTTCAGCCATGCTAATATGAATTGCTTTAGGGAAATGCTGTAGTTGCAGAAATTACTGGTTGGATCGATAGTGCAATACGTTTAACAGGGCTTCCTGATTTAACTCTCTCGTTTGTAAATCCACGAGTGCTTGATGATGTTAGCTTCCATCCTTGTGTTCGCTACAAGCGATGGGATTCCGAGAAGGTGCTATCCTTTGTACCCCCAGATGGCAATTTTAGATTGATGTCTTACCACATTGGATCGAATAAGTACTTCATTTTAAATTTATTTTAAAATCACGCACCCGCTTCGTCATCTGAATCCATTCACATCAAATTTAAAAAATGATAATTGTGAATAGTATAGCACATACTTTGTACTCAGTATTTTTTTGTTAGAAACTTGATGTCTTCTTCACTTGCATGCTAACCAAATGCCTATGAAAGGCAGCAGTGTGTATTACAATAAAGTACACGAGAAATCGGCCTAAGATTTGTAACCTCTTACTTACTCGAAATTGTCAAACGCGCGATATGCATGTATTTGACTTGGTACAATTGTCATATACATTTTGTTATTAGCTTCGAGAATCTGCTTCTTAAACATTTAAACCACTTCGCGCATTCCTCAAAGATTTTCTATTTTCAAAGTCGTTTTCTAACTAATTATTAGCAATGGAAATTATTACGTACATCTCATTATATTGTGGATTTGAATTCGTATTCGTATTCGCTTATCCATAATCTCAATATTCGGGTTCGAAGTTGAGGAAGTGGATTCGCAGCACTCTACCGCACTAATATATTTAGAAAAAAGTCACTAGTCAATTTACTTGCTTGTTAGAACTTTGTACTCGTTGTTTCGTATAAAATATGTTTGAAATGAATGCGACCATCTTTATTAATGTATTGATATTAGCAGGTTTTCATTCCAATTCGCGTTCATTTTTTCATTAAATTTTATTTAAAATATGCAATTTTGACACTTTTTATTTTAGTCAAATAGCTATACCCCTCTACACCAAACAAACAATTACATTTAAAGAAATCGGTGGATTTATCGATGTGACAGTGGGCACCAAGCAAACATTTGGGAAATCTGTATGTTTTCGTTTCTTACCCTATTCATGGTTTAATGTCCCAATTTTAATTAAATGATGTTGCCATTTATCAACGCGTTTGAGAATTCGGGCATGTAAACATCCATTTAATTGCTCCTAGTCAAATAAAATTGATTTTGATACTTGGCAAATCCTTGTTGAATTTGTGGAATCGATTGTGAAGACGATCTGAGTGATTACAACATGATTCGTAACGTTACTTGTTTGACTTCATCTAAAAATAAATTCCTTTTCTGGATAGTTCCAATAAACACTCAGAAATGTTGAAGCTAAATAGTGATTTACAAGTAGATTTATAAATGACATTTTCTGTGAATTTCCATCCTCTTCACATTGAAGCGCTTGGTGATGTTCTATCATAAACTTATCCACTACCTTTAATTTTAGACATTTAATCATAGAGAAATCAAATAATAATGGCATTCGATTATGCTATTTATCTACAATGCCAAAGCACAGCGAAACGACAATATGCACTTTTTCCATATTGTGTCCATAAGAAATGCAAAGTAATTTCTCTCGTTGATAATTAAGTGTTAAAATCTAATGAATGAGCAATACAATATTTCAGATTACTCAATGCGACAATATCAACAGGCAGTTAACCTTGAAAGTTTACCTGAAACCAATAGTTTTCACGTCTCTCCAAAAATCTTTGAGTAAGATTTGATTAAAAGTTGAAACTTCAAATTTAATCCGCTGTTTGACATTTCTTGTAATTATATTTTATTAGATTCGTAGGAATATCTATCGTCATTGACCACTATTATTTAACTCAAAATCTCAAATGTTTTAACTGCTTTTAAAGGTTTAAAACTTGTCTAGAATCTTTCATGATTTGGTTAAGAAATAGCTAAATAAATATGTGATATTCTTTATATGTCATTAACGGCTTGAACTAAACCATATGCATCTGTGCTTATACTTTTATATGAGTGTAATTTTATTAGTGTTCCTTTGGTGAGGATTTGGTTCGTTCTAGACCCATGCGGTCTCATTAAATGTGGCCCAGTATTATTACCAAATCCATTAATCTGTCTAGCTCAATTCTTCTATGTAGTACCACAACATAACAAGATTTACATTACCATTAATCTAGCTTGACTTATCGAAATTGCTATTAAAAAATTGTCGTATTTTATTCAAATATTATACTGATCCAATCACATTGAAATATTTATTTTAAAGTTTTTATCCCATGCTACTTGGAATACGATGATATCACAGAACCCTCATTTAAGTATATAGCGCAAATAGTATATGTTAAGGGTATCGTAGTTTAATTTAATAATTCAACTTATTTTGGATTTCTGCTTAAGGTTGAAGATGTGGCGTTGATCATTCCATTCGAAAAGGCAGTTCTTAACGTGACAGTGACTATCAATCAAGGCACTTACAGTTTCGATCCTGCTTCTCGCGTTTTAACATGGAAGATTGGCAAGCTTGACACCACTAAAGTTGTACCGTCAATGAAAGGCAATGTAGGATTTCTATGTTAAATATAATTATTTGATATGCATTGTTTATACATTTTGTAATTTTTCCTTCCTTTACTTTAATTTATACTTTATTCGTACTTTGTGATATTTTTATAGTTTGCCAAAAATATTAGACTAACGTTTGCATTTTTTGCATTTTTAGCTATAGTAAAAATAATTTTTATGACTACTTGGTTGCCAAAAATGGGTGTTTATTAAAAAAAATTGCGATGCTAGCATACAATTTTTGGCTTTTGATCTATTTTAGATCGTTCGTGAATAAGATGTCAATCTGGGCTTTTTCGAATTAATATCGAAAAATCTTGCTGATATCTTAATTTTAAAATAACCATCATTGTCAACCTTTGATTCCACCACTGTATATAGTAGACCAACAAAAATTCTAATAGATATATGCGGTTTTTTATGATTTTATTACCATCTTCAAACTGACCCATTCCTCTATTAAATAATATAATTAAAACAAGTATATTATGTTTTATAACAACTTAAGAGATTATAAATAAACTATATGAACCTACCATAACAGATCGAACAGTTTCCATGCTGTTCAAATGACATGAGGTAAGCATCAAAAGAATTCAAATATCAATGAATTTTGGTATGCTGTAAGCACATTGAAACTATTTGAATATTAAAAATATCCTCAGAAACGCTAGTTATAAAAATACAAATTCCTATTTTGAAAAATTCTGTGATAGGTTTTGAGCATTGAAAATATCTCCACTGTCAGAGGCTGAATAATATCATTAAAAAGGAACTTGATTTTTCCTTTTTAGGAAGAGTCATAAAACTTTTTTTTTTAATTTTTAAATTTTCTAGTTTTTTGCAGAATTCATTATATCTCAAATTTTGCATATTTTATATGGGTATGGGCTGGGCTTGCACCGCGTGCCTTAGTATGTGGGCAGGTCCTGCTTTGTTTTTTATTTTTTATGAATGTGGGCCATTTAACTTGAACTGGAAGCATATTTATTTAGTTGAATTTCTTGTTTTATTTAACTTCCAAACCGATTGTTTCTAGATTCAAGTCCAGTCTGGAGTTGCCATACTTTGTTCTCCGACAATATCAGTAGAGTTTAAAATTCATCAGTTGGCATCCTCGGGACTTAAAGTTAATCGACTAGATATGTACGGCGAAGTAAGTGAATTTCATTCATAAATATTCCGAAATTGTTAATTAGCTTAACGTATCTACAATTGCAAAAATAGTAATTTAACAATTTCATTTATACAATATGAATGTACTGTATACATACTTAAGAGTTTAACCTGTAAGTCTGCTGATGATAACATTTTGTTATCCCATTGTTTTGAAATGCCTAAGACTAACATGTTTTGTTTACTTGAAACCCTTGCTGAAACATGTAAAGCAAACATGTCATGTTTACGTTTTCTCTTCGTATTTTTTCGATGATGCTACATTTTCATTATTTCCATTTCGATCTTTCTTTCGTTTGCGGTTTGATTTTTCGATTTAGTTGAAACATTGCTTTCCCTCATAGAATTGTATTAATTTGCGAAAATTGCTCTGCTCATTGCTCTTTACATAATGCTTGTTGGCTGCTTCTTCGTTATGGCCAGTTTGTGAGAAGTGAGCATCACGAATTTCAATTGAAATATTTTGTTTTTCTGATCCTGCAATCTCAGTATCCCACATTTTTCCAATATTAGTAGGCTCAAATTCGAAGTTTTGTGTATCAGGAACATTTTCATGAATGGCTTTATTGATATAACGATTAATAGAATTGTGAACGCTATCAACACCATTAAAAAAACACGAAAGTTGGTTGACGAGAAAAAGTTTGAGAATAAGTTTCTAGCAGGGTGTTAATGTAGGAAATTTGCCGACTATTGAAATAGATGCGAACTGCATGTTTGTATCTTGTTTTGTGTTTTTGTGGAACAAACACTTCCCCCGCACTAGTAGAGGCCCTGTTCTAATATTTAGGCTTACTTGTACGTCAAAGAAAATAAACGCTACTAATGTAATAAAATTTAGATCACTAGGGTGTTCTAGAATTGCGTGAATATTGCCAAGAACCTTGCGTATTAAGGAAATATTAGGGACCTTTTGAAACATATTTTCTTGGGTAAATATTTGCTGCCGTTTCGAGGACTTGCTAAATATTTTGGGTTCTTCACTCAATAGTTGTTCCCATATCTTCATATTGAATCGTATTGATTTCTCATAAATCAAAAAAGATTTCAAAATCGATAACATAAGTACAACTGTCGAGGATTTATACTTTTTTGTGCATAACTTACTAACATTCAAGAAAAATGTTCAGGATTTTTCAAGTTGTTTGAACAATGTAATACGTGGGTAAAAATGGAATTCCATATTTATAGCTATTTTGATGAACTAGATTTCCTGAGTTTTCATTATTTTTCCCATTTGTATTTAATAAATTTTTCTATATTATCAGTATAACCAGCGTTAAGTATAGGTTCCATACTCCAAAATTTAAACACTTCTTCAGAAAAATATGTAACTTCGTCTTTAATGTTAATTTTTTCAGTTTAATCACCATTATCATGAAGACGAGGATTTGTAAACCGAATACAACAAGTTTTGCATTGATACAATTTTTTGTTCGAAAAAAACTAAGAATAAATTTTCTTTGTCTGAAAGTCAATGCTTTATGGAAAACTCTTAAATGCTGGCACATTTACACAATATCTTTATTGCAAATAACACATGGTTGTATTTTCCACTGTTTTTTGCGGCCAACAATTTTTTTTCTAGATTTAGGTTTCGTTACTTTATTTAAAGTTTCAGTATCTTCTATCTCCATAGAATCAAATAACTGCATTGCAGCTTCATCAAAAAACAAGTTACGGTCAAAATCACTCATTGCAAACTAAATAAATATTGAACGTTTAGTGGTATTTATAACTTAACAAGGTTATTATTAAATTATTCTAGTCGCTATGTACAATAAGAAAAAAATTGTATAAAAAATATAAGCACATTACAATATGATGCATAATCGTGACATTTACACGTGGCAACATTTTAATGCAAGTCTTGGTAAACTGGCTACATGAATACACATAGTCGCTCTGTACTATGGAATTTAGCACTTTATATATATATATATATATATATATATATATGATTTGAGAAAATGATATGCATAATTTATAATGGTATAAATGGTATACATAATTTACATAATGATTGCACAATAATATATACAGAGGTAACAATAAATAATTAAAATTCACTTAATATAAATAAGAAAAAATAATATAAAGCAATATTTTTACAAAAGCCAAAATGTTATTTAGTAGTTTCTTTAAAAATTTTAATAAAGTATACACTTAAAATTAGTAAAACATTTGATAGTTCAACTTGTATTTGGCGTTGCAATTTGTTGTGATTTTCAGGATCTAACGGCAAATCAATTTATATGGTGCTCGGAGAAATCCATTCGACCGAATCAGATGCCTCGTCAATCCTCGGAACTGTAAAAGTTTGAGTTTTATTTAATTTCCATTTATTCTTGTCAGATCGATTTGAGCTGTCTTTCCAAAAGTGTATAATTATAATTATACAATTAATTAGTTATTGATATTAGAATTCCATATAGTTTACAAACGGTACCACCTAATATAGATACATTTTTATATATAAACACTGTGTGAGACCTCGAACGCTCACATTAATATTTTTTTCTAACAATGCAGAGTGCTCATTTACGCCAGATTCTCTTATTTTATGCTGTTCTATACTTCTATCAAGGTTGGAGCACTTTTCACTAACCTAATAGAATCGAGAGCCACCTGGTGCAGAATCAAAATTCCTCGGCATTATTCTTCTGCAATTCATAAATGTAGGAGTAAAATGTCAAAATTTGGAGAAATACCTAACAGGTTAAGCAAATATGATGGTACTAAAAATTTATCTAAAGTTTACATAGCAAAAAGGTTTGCCGTGCTTGATAAATCACGATCATTTCTTTTCATTGCGATCAACCAACTGTGAAAAGGAATTCCTAATAAATTTTTCTAATAAAAATGTTTACTTTTGGTGTAACAGTTTTTGCAGAGGCAGACTCTGACGAAACCTTGCGCCGTTTTGGTTTTGGCATGGAAAGCCCAAATACTTCTTTATAGTCACTACTGGTGATAACAAGCAACTGTTGGTGACGACGTCTATCATCTCACGTATTAACATCACAAATGTACATATCTCTATTATAGTTGGCTGCAAAAAAAAATGAGACTAGAAAAAGGCATATTACTTTTGAACTACTGAACGTAACAACTCAAGAAAGGTAAGATTTTAAAGATAAATTAAAGGACTATAAGTAAAAAGCATCAAAGTCTAATTTGTTTTCCTCCTGTAGAAATAACTTCATTCAAACGAACTGAAACTGATTTCATTAAATTGGACTTCATTTCAGATGTCAAAATGTGTTGACTTTCTTGGATTTTTTCTTTTAAATCGGATATATTTTTCGGATTTTTCTTCTCAACGTCATTTTTCAATATCTGCCACACGTTTTCGATTGGAGAAAGATCAGCAGAACTTGGTGGCCATTGCAAAAACTGGATATTATTTTCAGAAAACCAATTTTTTGTCTTTGCTGACGTGTGCGGGGTTGCTCCGTCCTGTTGGAGTATCCATCCATCATCATATAAAGCATCAGCATAAGGCATAAATTCAGCTATAATTTGGCAATATCTTTGACTGTCGATTGTGGCTTTTCCGTCTAAAATTTTCAAATAAAACCCACGATAGGAAAGTGCTCCCCAAACCATAATTTTTTGGTCGAACTTTGGAACCGCTTTTGTTGGTCTTGGACATTTCTTTGACGACCACACTTGTACTTTGTTTCCGTGCAGTTGAAATACGCATTCATCAGTTATCCAAACATCTTCAAAAGTGTAGTCTTTCCAATCTTTCACGAAATTTAATCGTTTTTCTGGATGTTCTTTTGTAATCAGAAGTCGATTTTTTTCTGCCAAATTTTGTAACTCCACTTTTTTTCAGTGTTCTCTGAACTGTGGTTTCATGCACAGAGATGTCGGCTTCAGTTTGAAGTCGGTTTGCAATTTTTTTTCCCAGAAATATAGGGATTTTTGAGAGAAATTGCGACTGTTTTCTGAATGAATTTTCCAATAATTTTTCGAGGGCGTCCACTTCCTTTTCTTCTTTTGAGAGATTCTCCTTGTCGAATTTTTTTCAGCTTTCGAAAATAAGTTGATCGAGAAATTTGCGATGTCGCAAAGGCGTTTTCAAGCTGTTCCAACGTTTCCATTCCGAAGAAATCAAGTAGAAACTTTGCAAAGCAAAACAATTTGTTTGGTAAGTGTTTTCAAATAATTACGAAGTACCAGTTTAATTAATTAACTTTTTTGTTTGACCATTTTAAATTTCACAAAATTCTCGTTGTCTTTTATTTTTATAGTTTTCATCTAAAACGTCTCAATACGTTTCCACAAAGCCTTAAAAAATAGGTGTTCAGTCTCATTTTTTTGCAGCCAACTATACACTTTTTGCAAGCTTTAATTTCATCAACTGATAAAATTTATAGATTTTATCATGTAATACAACATTCAAGCAATATAATTTTAATTAATATCTATTATTATAATGTTAAAATTTCACCTACGAGAAAACGAAATGCTTGCGATCTACTGATTGTAGAAGTCTAAATTATAATAGTTTAATACAGCATTCAAGCAATATAATTTTACTTATAAATATTTTAATGGAATATTAATTGAAAACTTTTAATCAAAAATTTGCTTACCTACATTTGCATTCCCAGCATTTAATTTTGGATAAAATAGACCGATGAAGTAGTTAGTAACTTAATTTCCTATTGGGGTGAAATTATTTTCATACAAACTCACTATCTTACACTATTCGTGAGTAAGCCCATTCTTTCCACTATCTTAATGAAAAGCTAGAATAATGATACTGCGTCTAATGTCTAATGCCATTTTTGTGTACAGCACGTTTTTTGAACTTGCCAAGATGAGAATAATTTGATGATAATTGCAAAACTGTAAGACCTTGGTGTTCGACGAGATTCGACGCTTCTTCAATAGGTAATCTCCTTGATTTAACTTTCTTCTTAATTAAATATGAAATATTTTCAAATTCAAAGCAAGAAAGGTCATACAAGTCATAATGATTTTGAAAAAATTAAACCAAGTGAGGTAATAAATTGTTAACATGATAGATAAGAAAGTTTAGGAGTAAATTGTTTCACATGATTTGACAAAGTTTCTAGGAAGCTGGCAACAAATTCTTATTTTCATATTTTGTACGCTTTATGGATCGCAGGGATAACAAATAGGAACGATAATTCTGGGAATACCTTTCTTATAGATTTTTTTCATTGTGATATTAACCTTGTTCTCAATAATGTGGGAAGTGACAAGCTGCTCTTTTTATAAATGCTCGTGGAGGACTATCAGCGCAAATACAAAGGACTTCAAGCATCAAGTCGTTTACTTCATCAATAATAATTAATAAGAGTAAATTCATAATGGTCTTCTTTTTCCATAAGAATGCCTATGATGAATGCATCAGATTCTCTATTTTAGATACCAATGAGTATCCGAAAAATTGTCCACATGTTAGTATTCAATGATTTCTAAATCGGAAGCCCGTCGATGTTTACTTTTAATGCATGCTGTAAATCACGTTCACTAAAGATGTTTGCTCTGTATATTTTTTGCGATCTACATGCGATCATCTACATGCCTCTTTAATGCGTTTTATTTTCCGAGACAAAGATTCGAATGATTTTTACAAAAAATGCAAGGTATTTATACATAAACAATTTAAAAAGCGAAGCACCTGCTGATACTAAAAACTTTTCGAATAGGAAGATAAAATAAAAGAAAACACTAAGATAAAATAAAGGAAAACACTAAAATAAGTCTATGTGGGAAATATCAACGGTGGTGATGCTGTGGAGACCAAGAGGGAAGGGTATTCTGCCAAATTTGCTGAAGATTCCACCCAATGAACCAAAATAGATTTAAAGTGCACTAACAAGGTAGCCAAAATATTTTCTGTGTATCGACCTCCATGTAGTTTGCCTGATCTCAAACCTTGCGCAAGTGGCCAAGAGTCTATTATGAGAGTGTCACCGAAAGATGCCATGGATGGATAGAGCTTGCAGTTTTTTGCGAAATATGTTTAATTGTGAACGAGCTTTAAATGAGAAGTTGTGATTGTCCGGATTCACGATACCCAAGCTGAATTGAGATGCATCTGAATACCAAATTCGTGAAGAAGGGGTAGTTGGGGCAGGCGCCCATTCCATGGTGAAGTTGGATGTACGTAAAAGATATGTAGTTATGATTTGAGCATTAAAGAATTCCATATGGTCCTTCTGATATAAAGGTCTAATAATGTTAAAGGGACCTACCAATGGCCAAACAAACGAGATATGACCTAATGCTGACTGTTCCTGTTTCTTGGATAAGTGATACAAAGATACTTCTGCCAAGGCGCGCATCATAAGAATTCGTTGAGCTGTGGCTGCAATGAACTGGCCGGTAATAGAGAAGTGGTATCCCAGAAATTGCGTTTCTCGTAGGCCGAGAGAAGAAGAGACTTGTACACATACAATGCCAATCTGGGAAAGCATCTGCATCCAATGAGAAACTAAACGATGAGAACGTGCTGGTAAAATTAAGAGTATATTATCTATGTGGGCCCATGAAGTAAATCCTAGCAATTCAATTTAGCTAAGAACAAACATAGATGCAGAAATAATGATAGAAAAATGTCAAGGTGTGACATAGGAACAACTACACGCGATAATTTTGGAACAGTGATCCAGAAGCTTATCAAGTTCTTGTTGATAAACTTCAATATCAGTCTCTCTCAAGACTCGAAGTACTTCACGCTCCCCTTCTTCATGGTAATCAAACTCCAGTTCCCTCAGCTGCTTCTTGACATGGTCATTGATCCATCGGTCACACAGGTTAAGGTCATGTGAATAAGGAGGCTGCTGAAGCAATTCTTCGATTACGTTCAGCGTCATCGAATGATGTGGTTCTTCCTGAATTAAAATCAGCTATCCACCTCTTCACTGTAGAGTAGGAAGGGGCATCAGCTTCAAACACATGATGCAGTGCACACTGAATTTCAAGTGCAGTCTTGCCAGGTTTGCTTTCAACAAAGGCATAAAAGCGAGCGTTCTACTTAGTGCAATTCATACCTAACGAAATAAAATTCGATTATTGAATGTGTTATCTTTAAAACAATTAACATGACTCTACTAGCAATTAAATCGCGTCAACACTGTTATGCATTCAATCAATTAGAGCGTATTACATAGATAGCTAAAATTTCAAATTTTATACGTGATGTATTTCAGCATCGATTTAAGTTGTAAATGCATGGTATGGTTATATTTAGCAAGGGGCTCAGAACTTATGGAACAGTGTAATATATATATATATATATAAATAGCTGTTTTTTCATTTTTTATGAGCAAAGGTTTTGCTGTTGCTCTGCAGACTGTAGATCCAAAGTAATTGTGGAGCCACATTTTACAGTGTCGACAGAAACATTTGCACATGATTCTTGTTTGATTTGTGTGGCCGATTTGAAAGAATAAACAGTTGCAAGACGAGTGATAAACTATATCATCAAATTTTGTAACGTTTTAGTATCAATTAATATATACTTATTGCGGTCAAAAAGGTCGTGGAGTAGCTCATAAATAAGAAGAAAAATATATTAATAAAAAAAATATTTATTTAAATACAATAGTCTCCACCGTAATCTATTAGCTTTTGCAAATGAATTTTCAACTTTTATAATTCAGTGTAAAAGCGATCCTGGGGATATGCCTGCGTCGCAGAGAAATATGGTGACTGGTAGGCAAATCGTTCGCCTTGGTTTCTACTGACGTGTGTGAATAAGCATTGTCATACTGTAGTGTAATACCTTGCAATTATGTTGCATCACTATGCAATCTTCTCCAGTGATCTCCCATTCCTTTTAAGAAAAATCTATTGTTTCACCGCAGTACAATTTCTCCATTCACACTTTCTTGGTGATGAAACAGAGCAAAAGCATTGTCTTCTTCGTTAGTTCCTGCTCGGCCATAGTTAATCGTTCGTTTTTTTCTTGTTTTGAAAGTAGTGAATGAAAGGGAACCATGATTTGTCTTCCACAGCATACAATCAGGGCCAAAATTTCATTGACTGATTTAATACGCAATGCTTTGTTCTGATCTGACTGGTCATGAGGCACCCAAACACTGCAGTTTTCTCATCCCCAATTTCTCTTGAAGAATTAATGTACTAATCTCGGGATTCTCGTCGACTGCTAAGTGCACACGCTCCGTCATTTCCTCTGTTACTGATGTTAAAGACGTCCGGATCTTGGAATGTCCTCACATGTTGTTCCTCCATGCTCGAATTAGCTACACCATTTTGCGACAGTTGAATATGCGGGAGCCATCTCTCCAAAAACATGAAATAACCGTACTTTCTAATTGTTAATATTTGTAAACAAAGCATGTTGGTTTTGATTATTTTGTGTGACAATATTGTGGTATAACAATTTTATTATCCAAATTATACTATTTGTTTTTAGAAATACAAGCCATTCAAAGGTGTGAAGTATTTAACAAAAGCCGGTAAATTCCAAATTCGCACTTGAAGATGCAAGTCCAATGATGAAATAGTTCTAGAGAAATTATCGTCTATTTAATGTCTATTTATTACAGTGAACCATGTGTTCACCAATTGAAATGTATATATTTGCATAATTGAATTGTAATTATGAAGATTGCATGTAAATTGAATTTCAAAAAATTCTATTGACTTCCTTTTTTCAAAATATACTCCAATGATTGAATTTTTAACCGCAGTTGTTATTGCAGTGATTACCAATGTCTTTCAAATTGCTTAATACTTGCTACTTCGGTAAAGCAAGTGCTATTGCTCACTCATGAATTCAAGGAAAACTGTATTCTAATCGTTAGACAAAGGAATTAACCTTATAAGTTTTTTGTTGAATCATTATTATGTGAGATTGTAGGCAAACGTAGATTTAAGTTTGAGATTGCGCACAAAAGCGTTTCAAACATTAAAGCTAATATTTCATTATATTTAAATGTTTTAAAACATTCATTTTCATAAAATATATTTTTAAGCCGTTGTATATTTTGCAATGATTTTAAATGGATACTTATAGTACTAAATGCTTTGGATTGCATTAGTCGAAGGATTGAGAAATTTGGAGTAAAGAATGTATTTTTTAATTTAGAAATATTGTGTTACTTTTAATTGTGAAATTGAAATAGCACACTAAAGTATTCCCAAGTATCAGGCATGGTCATATAAAATTTTGAACGGGTGTGGCTCAAATTTTTTTCCTTGAATAAGATGATTGTTTATTTGCAAATTACACAAAAGCTATTCATGTTAGAAAAATGTCAGTGATTTCAGGTTCACCACAAAACTTTAAGCTATATATGTATAAACGTAAGAGCTAGTCTTTTTAAACCGGTTTTTAATCAAGGAAGTGCGGAAATTTGTTTGAAAACATTGGTATATTTCACAAGCAGAGCAAGGAATCTTATGTAAAAATTTATAGAAATTTTGGTAAAAAAATACTATTTGCACACAAATATCAGTTTCAAAAGAATAATTGTAGTAAGCAATCTTTCTTTTCTACATGTTTAAACGTTGTTTATTTTTACGTAGCTAATTGGGCTCCTCTCCCTCGCAACTGATTTAAATGGAGCAAATTTTGGGTCTTCTCTGGCATTTGTGTATGTAGAGCCGTTTCTTTAAATTTCCTTAAAAATATATAAATTCGTATTCTTTGCTAAAACCTATTGAATTTTCTTGTACATAATTCAAAACTGCAAGACTTACGAAGAGCAAATTCTTTCTTTCCAAATTTTTGCTTGCTTGGCAGAGGAAGAGGACTTTATTATTGCCAGTTTACAATTAGGTTGATTGCCATTTTGAATCAATTGTTCATTAATACTTAGTATTACTGAGAATGATCATTTAATCCTGAGAATAAATTGCGCTGCGGCAGTAGAGATCGACATTTTCAGCGGCTTTAATCAGATGCCCCAGCTAGTGAAATCGGGTCTGGTGGCACTCCGGAAATAAATTCGTCAACTTATTTACACTCGGCTTCTATTATCACATTAGGTGGATTGTATCTACAACGCAGTTGACTTGAATCGTGTTTTGATACAATTGTTTTAGATCATGTATGCATTTGGTCATGTAAGATCCAGCATCTGTAACAACAAGAACGCGATTTAGAACACGTAGCTAGAGAATTTTTGAACCCATTTACTGCCTGTGCAGCAGTAAGTGTTTCAACAGTCTTAATATCAAAAATGGACATATATGATATACCGGGTAGGACAGGGTCGGGCTTTGACTGACGTATTGAAAAAATGCGACGACTTACGCAATAGTGTATGCAAATCGACACAAATATAGTGAATCCTATATCACCTAAATGCAATGTGGAAAAATCAATGTTATACTTTGAAATGTTTTCAATAGTATCAAATGCACTTCTAGTACTACGAACTAATGCAGTCAATTTTGGTCAAACAAACCAAAAAATTCAAGAAATGCTTTTGTCAACGATCATAAAATGGCTATGATTTAAATGGGCCCAATTGGATTTCGGCTGAGCGTGGTCCTCAAATTTTCGGCAATCTGTTTGATATAGATTGCTTCTTTTATCTGTAATTGTCCATACACAAGAAGCAAATCCGTTTTTGATTAGCGTGACTTTGATTATCAGTGGAAATTTATAATTGCTCTGCTATAAAACTCCAACAAATTCATTTCTTTGCTTATTTGTAAGATTTATAGTAATCTAATTCCTAAGATAGTCATCAACTATAATCATACATTTATATAGAGTTTAAATAGTTGAGCTTCTTATGGGATTGCCGCTCTATTAATTATATGTCCAAGTCCAAAAATCACGATTTTGCAATGTTATTATGAATTGGGAATTGAATTTATTTCAAACAAGATAAAACTTACTTCAAAATTGTAGCTATGGCAATGAAAAGAAGAATAGCATAAACATTTGCAAATTAATAAACAAACTCAAAATTTATATTGCAAGGTATGAAAATTTTTTTACTAGGTTATTAAAATCCGTTATAGAAATATTCATTATTTTCAAACTAAATTTGAGGTTTAAATGCAAATTTTGATTTTCATTTTTTATTGAAACTGGATACTAGAAATTTAAATTTATACAAGATCAACATTAAATAAATTCTTACCCTATTATTGCTAAACCAAAAATATGGCGCTATAAAAATTTTTGTATTCGTGATTTTAACAATTATGAATTTTCTGAAAACTAAGTTAATCTTGGCATTGCAAGTTGCTTATAGTGCATGTTACATGACAATTTTTGATTGAAGAGCATCCCACATTTATTAGTATCATTAAATTTTGACGATGTTTGCAGCAACTAAGGTATTCCATTTGCTTTTCTGTGTTTCTGCTTTACCATTTGCAAGTTTATACTATTTTATCATTATATGATTGCTAAGATGAGTTGTATTTTCAGATATGAAATATTCGTCAACAATTTTCTAAGTTGTTGGAAAGAATAACGCGGGACCTGTTGTATGAACGATGAAATTCAATTACAAAATTTCACTTAGATTGAGAATATTAACACAATTGAAGTGACATTCAATGTGAAAATGTGCGGAATGTATAAAATGTACAATATACACAATTTTTAAAAATTTTTGGATCCGAAACATCCGAAATTTTCTCAAAATGTAGATCCGATTCAATTACACCTCTGATTCAGCCATCAGTTCCCTAACGGATCTAAAGATTGATATAATCTCTGTGTGAGATTTGTAAGACTAACAGAAGAGTAGGGTGATCAGTAAAGTATGGACAGATAGAATTAAGCTACATACCTTAAAAGACTTAGTATTCGAAAAATCAGGTCCTAACTATTGCAACTTAGTTTTGCAGCTAAATATGCAATTTAAGTAAAATGTTGATCATCAAATTATTCTAATAGGTTATCATAGCCGTGAACTGAAATTTTCCTCAAATTGACATCAGGTAATTGAAGTCACATGTAAATATTGCATGATGGTTTGCTTTTTTAATACATGTTAATAAACAAAGCCGAAGCCATGGTTTATACTCTTCACAATTTGATCAGGATATATACGAGTCTAATAGGATTTGATGATTGTAAGGTTTCTATGCAAAAGCAGAAGACAACTCCGTTAAAATTGCAAAATATAGTCAATAGTCAATATTATTTTTTGTTGTCCTACAATTGAGTTGGATAGATCACAGTATACGATCAAGAATATCTATAAGATGATCAACCATTGTCGGATTTCGATGGAATTCAGGAATAGTTATCGACGCAGATTGAACAGAATAAGAGGAAATGAAGTCCATGTTGCACATGGAACTTGAATATTTTGAAATACCTGTACAGGCAGTTGATTAATGCGTACTGGCATTACAATTAATTTAAATGAAAATTTTCAACTATTAACAATATTCAATTTGCATGTTTTTAATGGCTCTAAATTTCTGCAATGGTTGACATTGTAAGACTATTAGCCTTACTCTTCCATTTCTGATTTATGAATTGCGTCCGAATTGTAAATCTCATTCAGAATTTAATTATTTCACAATTTAACTCTTAGCTGCTCTGGGAAATTTTTAGAATACACACCAATGTGTAAACTTAAAAACTATTCGCCAAGAATATAATTTTTTTACAATGACTAATTCGAATTATCGGTAAATTGCTTTCATTTAGTTTTAATACAATGACCAGTGTTCATGAAATTGGGGATGAAGAGTTCGTTACGAATCTTATCGCTGCTCACAAAGTAGTCGTTTTTAGCAAGAAAAGCTGTAACTTTTGTCATAAAGTAAAATCTAAATTTACTGAAATGGGGATTCCGTTTCATGTTTTGGAGCTCTCTGAGGAGGGTTCATCGATTCAAAACTACTTATTTGGACTCACTAATCAGAGAACGGTTCCAAATATTTTCATCAACGGGCAACACTTTGGAGGCTTCAGTCATGTAGAAGAAAGTGGCAATCGCATACTCTCGATTTTTAATTCACGTCCTCGTCACGACTACAATTTTGATTTAGCAGTAGTGGGAAATGCGTATAGAGGTATTTTAACTGCGTTACAGGCATCTCAGAAAGGGTTATCTGTCGTTTGTTTCGTATCTTATGGCAATAGCATTGATGTATCTTTCGGCGCAGACTACATCATGCACAATGTAATATCTGATTGGTTTGAAAGCAGAAAGGATAGTGGTGATCTGAATTGGTGTGACACAAGAAGCTATTTGCTCCAAGAAATTGGTATTGATTTATTAATATTTTGCTCTGTACCATTGGTTTTTAAAAATCATTGTCATAACATTTTAAGCTACATCACAGATAACTTCCGAGAGTCTCATTACTGTACAGGAACTTAATTTTTCACAAAGATTAATTGCGGCCACGAAGTACAAGCAATTTTAAGCTGAGATTCATTCGTATTAAGTGTCTATCATTGTTTAGGACTCAGCAGTTCTTAGATCTATGTACAGAAATATAAAAATCTTAAATACTACATTTGTGTTTTAACCTCAAACCTTACTCTAAACTTTAACTTCGGTTTTTGACATTTCGTCGTATGATCAAAATTTTGTTTAGGCAAAGAAATTTTTAACATCCGGATTTCCTTTAATAAAGACGACATTGAGTATATCAACAATGACGTGGTTTCCGTCAGTGATCACTGGTTGTATTATTCAGACACAGAGCCTAAAATTTCTGCAAAGACAATTTTACTAAACAAGATTCAGTTACTTGACACCACATTTACATCTAAATTTGTGTCAATTAATGAACTTTTACATCTTGAGGAATTACCAAGGGCAATTTCTCTTGTCGGAGATTGGTCAGGTTGCTATTCATTGGCGAAGTTTTTGTTGGAATTTGATGTTCTCGTTACTGTTTTTCTTGTTGAAAGTTTAGAAAGTTTAACTTCGAAAGTGTCTTGTAACGATTTTTTAGGGCTAAATGTTAATTGTGTTCAAATCCCTGCAATTACTAATGTGCTGCATGCTGCAGGAATTATTGTAAATGTGCCTTTTGTTTCTTCAGAGATTGGAATTTGCAATCCTGAAGAAACTCAGTCTAGTGTTAAGCATTATGTTGATATGATTCTAAGTGAATAGCAATAAATGTTTTTTTTCTACAGCAATTTAGAATGCTTTCTTTTTATTATTTAGTTATGCGTTGAGTTTTAAAAAAGCTAGAACACTGAATTACTCTTAGCAGTAATCAATTCTCGTTTTTCAGGGAATTTATTAAATTTTTGTTATTATGAGGTAATTTTCTAATTTTTTTGAATGCTTTGTTTAATATTAATATTCAAACATATTTAAGTTGGATATAAATTGAAATATAGATACAAGTAACTGTTAGGTGTGATCATGTGTTGTGCATTTAGGTTTGTCAGAGGTGGAATCGTGCTAAGATTTTCAAATCCCACGCTACTCGACTTTGCAGTTTTTTACCCATTTTGAATAGATAATAACATGAAGACATTTCGGACAGGAAAATATATTTTTTAAAATTGATCATTCCAGCAAAATACGTGAGTTTAAACGCCCTTGATTCATTGTTATAAACCAAAAATAGAGATTTATCATATCATATACCATGTGTAATATAATTAAACATCCACCCGATAGTTTTTCAAGAACTGAGACCGACCCGAGTCGATCCGATTCAACCCCTGAGTTTTATAATGCTTATGCAGCATATATATTTGTAATTTGTTATAAATGTAAAATATTTANACCCGAGTCGATCCGATTCAACCCCTGAGTTGGGTGGACTCTAAATTATTGTCCATAATCTGGCATTTATGAAGATATAGTGTTATTGTATATTTTCTTATGTACAGTGCTATATTTTATAATGCTTATGCAGCATATATATTTGTAATTTGTTATAAATGTAAAATATTTAAAGCTGTTTTTTTCTTAATGTAGTATTCAATTAATCATAAACAAAATTTCCAAAACCACAATATTTTATCATAATTTTTTTATTAATCCATCAAGCTATTAAAATAAATGCTTTGGATATGATTCTGATAATGTTACAGCTTTGCGAGTTGGGATATTTTTCTTCAGGTCGACTTGATTTGAGTCAGATCAGTCTTTTAAAATTCGAGTCGGATTTTGATTCTCGACGCTTATTTGCGCACATAGACCTATTAATATCATAACTGTAAAATCACAAATAATTCTACTTTTCATGCTAAAGCAAAAGACGGTGATGTACTCAAATATATGTGAATTCAGTTACAAATTATTGATCACAATCACAACAAATAGGTTCTTAGGCAACTTTTCTTTTGTCTCTGTCATACTTATGCGTTTTTAATTTAGAATCTCCCAATATTTGTTGAAAGACTTCGCTAAAGGTGTGTTTACAGCTTATCAATGAAATATAATATTTCGCAATCGAGTGCTCAATTAGTACAAATTCAGCTGTAAACAGTTGTGAAAGACGATCAATTAATAAAACTAATGAAATTAAAAGAATGCGTAATCGAGCTTATCAATTGCGCTAATACTGCTATAAACACTTGAAAGGCGATGATCATAATTCCACAATTGAGATGAAAGACGTGATCAAACCACTTTTGATATTTCGTCTTTCATTCCTTTCATAATTAGTCATTACGCTAGTGTAAACATTGAATCAATTATATTCATTCTAAACTAGGCATGCAACAGGAAAGGATCACGCCCCAATTGCTTGAAAAAGTTAAAGAACAAACGTTTCTGTGGGATGTCCCTAATCCCAAATGTTTTGAATTATAAGATTCAATTGGGATTAATCAGCTGTAAACGCTGTATCAATAACAAATAAAAGTGTGATAAACAAGTTCAATTGAGACGCTGTAAACAGCGTATCAACAACAATGCATTCTTCTCAATTTAGAGGTATTATAATTCATTGATAAGCTGTAAACCCACCTTAAACTAGCACCTGGGAGGAAATCGTTTTGCGGCAGCGCAATGAATTGATCCCACTCCCAAGGGTCTCGTACTAACATAGCACCGAATCTTAACAAACTCCCAATAGAACATCCATGAATATAAAACATGAATTGCTGTATTTTTACCTATACTGCATTGCATACTATATTTTCCAATAACTAAGAGGTCATTCAGATAAGCAAAGTGGCCGTTGTTCGGGTCAAGCTGGAATCGTAAGACCAGTTAAACTAAGCACTAGTGCAAGAGCTGTTTCTAAAGCTTGTGTAGTTAGATACGATCTTGTTAGTTATCTAAGTTTTTTGTAAAGGGAATTCTTCCAATATGATATGAGATCCAAATTTTCATCATAACGAAATCACAGTGTATCCGGCATATGTGTCTTTTATTTTGATTGGAGCAAGATGATACGTCGTTTGCGATCAAACAGTCTTAGCCATCATCCCCCCAACCCCCCCCTTCACCGAGTTTGAATAAAAAACTACAAATCATTGTATTCCTCTTCGATGTGTTGCGTTAAAAGTTAAAATTTTAGTGATGAGGCACTTCGAATATGTTCCAGTTTTAAGAAATGCATCTGTGCACTTTGATTCGTTTCAAAAATTCCTCCCCAACTCTAAAACTGAAACTTGACTTAGAAACAAACAAATAACGAGATGAACAGAAAGTAGTGTTCATCGACTATAGCATCTAATATTTTAGCATCAGTTGTCCAAAACTTCTAACAATAAAGCGAATGCATTTGTTCTGTAATAATAATTCTGACTTTTCTGCGTTTTCTTTGACATTTTGTATTTTTGTTTTACAAGCGAATCCAGGCCTTTATAATCTCATACAGAAAATTAGTCCATTATACTTGTATAAATATTATGTGAAATCAAAAACATCTAAAGTATGTTGCAAAGAAAATTTGGATTAGAAAACTCAAACTTAGATTGAAATTCGATTGGATTCCAATTGGACAATTCTAAAAATTTTTTTTTGGATTGGATAGGACAGAAAAATCTCTTTAATGGACAAGCCTGATTATAATTGTAACCGAAAAGATAAACATTTCAAAGAAATACGTTTAATTATTCTCTTAAAAAACAATTCGTAATCTTGTATAAACACTTGTACCTGTATACATGTTCAAAACGATATTTATGAAATTGGCTATTAACATTTGTTGAATGTCCCCTGGATTTGATAAAGGACTTTATCCTCCTCACCATGAAAGAAACAAGTTTAAGACAAAGTTCCGGGTTAACATCTGACACCCAGGCATCCTTTATTGCATTCACCAAGCCTCAATAAGATGAAGGATTTTGCACTTTCATCTGTTTCTTTACGGTGGGCCAAATGTGCTCAATGACATTTAATTTAATATAGTGAATTTTGAAATTTGTTAATGAGTTAAAAAAATTAAGGTAATAATTTCAATGAAGTCTTCAGTATTGGTATTAGTGTTGTGCTTGACAGTGGTATCACTGAAGAGGTGCAGCTGCATCGGGCTCCTAAGTGTGAAAAAAGTGTTACTCTGTAAAAATAGTAAAAAAGTTTTTTATGAGTAATGTTAAACAAATTGGGAGGGGTGCAACATCAAAATAACAAAGTAGTTTTATAAATATAGGAAAAATTGGGGCCAAAAACAGAAAAACTATCTTTAATAAACAATTTTAGACAATTTGGAGGCCCAATAGTTATTCAGGTAAAAATTATTTAAAAAGTATTTCCACCGTCCACAGATTACTAAAAAGCAAGTCGTCAAAGAATAGCGGTTAGTACAATACAATATACAACAAACTGAGAACAGCTTGGCGGTATGCCATACCCAGATTTGGAAATTGTCCAATACGGACCGCCCTCCGGTCCGGACTGTTGTATATGCAAATATCACTGTACAACAAATTTTAACTTTGAATTCATTCTGTCTATAGATTAGGTGTTTTTTGTTAATTCAAGAATGCTAATTCCAAATCGGAAATCAATTTTCGTTCATCAACCTAGGATTTCTCGAAATTTAAAATTTTGCATTTGAAAATCAAGCAAAAATCTTATATTTTTGCAATATATTTGTTTGTGGTAAAATTAAAACAAGAGCTAGCAGGTTGTTTCCATGAAATTCTGCTAAGTTATTAGTGTTGATATATTAATAGAATTAGCTCCAAAAAGCTTTTCTAAGAAATTCTACAGTTAAAGGCAATTTATTAATCGTGGAAAATCCATATCTCTGATTGCGTCATAACATTAGCACAGCATTGACATAATCAGT
>CABFPE010000025.1:250914-270221 GCA_900660155.1 Hofstenia miamia
CATGAAATTCTGCTAAGTTATTAGTGTTGATATATTAATAGAATTAGCTCCAAAAAGCTTTTCTAAGAAATTCTAGTTAAAGGCAATTTATTAATCGTGGAAAATCCATATCTCTGATTGCGTCATAACATTAGCACAGCATTGACATAATCAGTTAAATAATCACACAGCTTATATTGTGAGAAGATTCACATTCACACAGAGACGGCATCACGTGGTTGCACAACTGCAGCCAAAAATTTCTGTTATATTTGTTATAAGTTAGCAATGAAAAAATACAGAAGAACACTGATAGATTGTTTTAGTCCTGTATTTTGCGTACTTTAGTTGCAAACCGGGAGACCTTGTTAAAAGTTGGCACCTCTTATTTGCTGGCTGCAATGATCAACAAGACCTGTTATTTGGTACAACAAAGGAGATTTGGTTTGAAATTCAGAGGGCTGATCACGCCACAGGAGAAGTAAGAACAGGTTAAATATTCAGCACTAGAAACTAAACCCTCATCAAATATTTATCTTATCTCAGATCTGTAATTCGGTCAGTGCCCCAATCTGAAGCCAATCCTGGGCCAACATTGCCTACCGCATTATGAGAAATAGATTCAGAGTGAGATCTCGTCGAATTTAGCACTCATGATCCGATTTTGCACCTGATCAATCAAGCAGAGCTCAACAACTGAATTATTGCGTACATCAATTTAGTTAGACCTTAACTATGTTAATTCTGAGAATAAAATTTTTTTGAAAAGTCAATATTTTTATCTCTGTGTACAAAGTTAATGGCAATGAAATTTTACTGATAATTTTAAAGATTTGACTATTCTAGGTCAATTTTTTCATGTTTTTTAAAAAACTGGAATGTGATACAGCAAAATCGAATTCAGATTTATGATCAGCATTCTCAACTTAGCATAAAACGATTATTTGCTTGTCTGATTATTTTTGGTATTGTACAGTGTAATCAGTCCTGTTCGGTTTTTATAAGTAATATTCCATCCCATTTCACATATCATACTCAAATTAGATTAGATGCAGATTTTTCAATCAAACGCATTGTCATTCACTTAGGGGAATTACAAAGTGATAACATTATCGCAGAAAGAGAGTGCTCATGGCAGAGTCGCAACTAACTTAAAGGGGCAAAATATGTCATTACAATTTAAGCGATGCCATGCTGTGGCTTTAATTCAATGCTTAAGACCCATTTCACACGAGACTATTTTAGAAGTGGAATTTTTAAATCCCTGAATTGAGGTTGCAACACATGAGGCAGATAATGTCTTAACTGACAATTGATAACAATTTAACCACGATATGAAAAGTTGTTATTGTTTTTGAAAACAGCAATTTTTTGCGATAGACCTGGAAGAGTTGGGTTTTTAGCGTCCTCATCAAGTTGTCCAAACGGTCATGATTTTTACAGTAATAATCGATCCAGTCTCAGTCGGGGAAGATGGGGACCATTTCCAACTGTGGCCGTACTAACTCCAATATCATGGTATTTTCCGATACCTCTGTATTTTCGATAGTAAAATGCAGAAATGCTGATAAAAATAAGAAAAAATACACACTTTTGCCTAACAAAATAAATGACTTTTTTGAACGCTATGCTGCAAATTTGCATGTAGCCTTATTTCTAAAATTGAAGATGAACTCATACTTAGTTTATTATCAGTAGACTGGTTAACCGCTACATATAGTTTCTTAGATAAAATGCCAACCCATATCCATTTTAAATTTGAAAAATTTGAATTATCTTAAAAGATGAGTAAAATTGGTAACTTTACAGATTTACAACATGTCTTCATGTGCAAAGATAATTTCGTTGATATTAATTTCAATACTAACGGCTGCTGCATCCAATTCAGCAGCAATTTTCAATGATTACTCTAGTAGATTCTACTACCCAGTACTGGGTGTTTCAGGAGTTGCATCCCTGTGACCACATGGGCACATAGATAAAGCATGTTTGAATGTTGAGACTTCTACATTCAATAAATGTCATAGGTTTGCAAAATTTCAAAGTATGAGTGGCAGAAACAATAAAAATAGCTAAATAGCTGGAATTGCTAAAGCTTAATGTCCCATGTTTGTCAATTAGGTTGTTATCCATGTTCATAAGCGTTACATATTCAATATATTGTAAAAAAATTGAATATAAATAAGTTTTTGTTAAAATTGAAATAATGCAAATATCAGGCTTAATCTGTATTACAATTTTAACATGAAACTGTATTTACATGCTTAAAGGAAATCTTGAAAAAGCAAAAATTAAATCACCTTGAACTTGGCATTACATTTGAATTGAAATAATATTAAATAAATCCTAGAGTTTGCTTAACAATTAAATAAAATGTCAGCCTGAACGTTGCACTAAAATAATTATCAAAATTGCAATATTAAGTTTAGTTAAAATTTATTTCAAACTTGAATTGATTGTTAATTTGAAAGACTATTCCAAAAAATATTAAAAAATTTGTTCCTAAGAATTTAGATATTATTTTTTTAATTGACAAAATTTGTTAATAATTATGCTGAAAGCTAAAAATTCGTGAATGAGCAATGATATTCTAGAATAATTCTCTCTCAAAATAAATATAAATTCAACATGTAAACGATTTCATCCAATTCAATAGCAATTTCCTATGATTACTCTAGTAGATCCACGAAATATCCCTGAGATCCATTGGTTTCATTTTCAGGTCCAAATCCATTGTAGATCCATGAGCAAGTTTAATAATTGGTATTAAGGGTAATTTCAATTTAGCTTAAAATCATTGTATTTCGAATGAAAATAAATTTTTTACCAGTAGTAGAAGAAGAAGAAGAAAAATCTATATTCAGAAATTGTTTTAACAATAAATAGAAATACTGATAACAAATTCTGAAAGAGTCAAGAAAGTAATAAAAAAACTAAACATAAAAGAAAACAACGAATATTTACAAATAAAAAGTGGTTAACTTGGGCTATGGCGATTGCTAGTTTCTATTAATAGAGTAATCAGGATTATAAAATTTATAACCTCGCCATTTCAGTTTTTTTATATTATAAGTGCAAAAATATTTTTTAATATTCATTTTAAAGTTTTTTAATTTACTTATTTGTTTAATATATTTTGGTAATTCATTCCACATATTTATAGCTGTGTTTAGAAATGAATTTTTCATTATTCGTTTCTTATACCTAATAGGTTGAATTATGTGTGTTCTTTTATTTTGTTTATTGACTAATTTTGCAGCAAGAAAGTCATTTTTGTAGTATGGGAAAGTATTGTTAACTATTTTGAAGAACGTCGTTAAGACATTTATATGGATGTAACATTGCGGATGTAAAAATAATTTTGAAATTTTTCTATATTCATTATTCTTATTAAAGCTATGATTATTTACTGCTACTTTAATAGCCCAATTTAGTTGCACTTGGAATTTCCTGAGAAATTGTTGGTTTATATCTGTGTAGAGTACATTGGCATAGTTAAAATGACTTAATATTAGAGCATATATTAATTGAATTTTTGCTTTAGTTGGAAGTTTTTGAGAAATTAAGTTAATTGCTTTAATCGATATGGCCATTTTTCTAATAACATGATTTAGTTGCTCTTCAAAATTTAGATGTATGTCAAAAATTATTCCGAGGTACTTAAAAGACTCAACCTGTTTTATTTGAATGCCGTTGAAATTAAGTTTGTATCTTGAAGTATCAGTAGATTTAGTTTTTGATTTAACAATACAGAATTGAGTTTTTAGTGGATTTACTCTTAGTTTTATAGAGGCAAAATATTTAGCAAGAGAAGCACAGTTTGTTTCGAGAGTTTGAACCGCTTTTTCGGGAAATTTATTAGAATGAAATAATATTGTGTCATCTGCATATTGTATAACGTCACATGTTACTTGCTCGGACAAATCATTTATGTAAATATTAAATAATAACGGACCCAAAATTGTACCCTGTGGAACCCCATTTTTAGTGCATACCCAATCTGAAAAAGATTCATTAATTTTAACTCTTTGCATGCGATTGTATAAGTAACTGGAGATAAGACCTATGCTGTCATTAGAAAAACCTAGAATTTTAATTTTTTGTAGCAAAATACTGCGGTCTATGGAATCGAAAGCTTTCGAGAGGTCTAAGCAAGCAATTGCTGAGTATTCATTATCATTTATAGTTTATCGCCATTTTTCTGTAGCTTGTATTAAAGCGTCGCTCGTAGAAATACCTTTACGAAAACCATATTGTGTTTTGGAGTAGAGATCATGTTTACAAAGATGTTCGTTAATTTGATTAAAAAGAATTCGTTCAAAAATTTTGCTGATTGGAGAAGTGATCGAAATGGGTCTATAATTTTCGCAATCTTCGGGATCATTTCTTTTAAATAATGGTGTTATATTTGCCAATTTTAATTCATCTGGAAAAAAGGAGTGTTTTATACAATTATTTAAAATGTAGCATATTGGTTCAGCTATTAAGTCACCTGAGAGTTTTAGGAACCACGTTGGTATTAGAGAGGGTCCACTGGATTTATTTTTTAAACATTGTATCGACTTTATGATTTCATATTTTGTTGCAAAACGAAAAGAGAAAGAGGTTGGAGTTCCTTTGGGTTTATTAAGGCAAAAAGGTACATTCATACCGTTGTAGTTTCCTAAATTTAGGAAAACTTCATTGAAAGCATTGCAGATTTCCTTCTTATTTGTAATGGATTTATCTTTATAGTATATTCTTTCTATTTCTTCGGTTCGCATGTTTTTTCTATTTAGCAAATTGTTAACAAATTCCCATTTATTTTTTTGGGAAGAAAGACTTTGATACTGAAAACGGGAATAATTATTACTTGCTTTCCTTATAGCAATATTACATAAATTTCGTGCAGATTTATAAGCATTATGATTTTCCAGTGTTTGGGAATTTAAGTATTTTTTCAATTTCTGTTTCTTTATTTCGATTAAATCGAGGCATTTAGAATCAATCCATGGCTTTGAAACATTATTCTGAGTTTTTTTGGTATTTTCGGATGAAAGAATATATTTTTCTGGGCAGCATATATCCAAATAGAAAAGTAATGTTTTTGTAAAATGTGATAGCATTTCATTAGGTGTTAATGATGAATATATCGAATTCCAGTTTTCGATTTTTAAATACTGTCGAAGTTTTTCGACATTTTCTGTTGATTTTTCTCGTATTTTTATCCAAGATTTAGAGGGTTTACAAACTTTTAGAATATTCGAATAAGTAGCTATAAGGCAGTGATCTGAGTATGGAAATTCAAAACAAAAATAATTATAAGACGAAGAATTTTCTGATATCATGAAATAGTCAATAAGCGTTTTACTATTAGCAGAAATTCTAGAAGGAATTTTTTTATTTATTAGTGAAATATTGAAAGTATTGAGAAAATTGCCAAGCTTACTTTTTTCGTTATTGTTTAGAAGATTTACATTCCAGTCTCCCATTACCATTATATTCGTGTTATAACTCAGAGCAGTAGAAAATTCATCTTCCATTTGTAAGAAAAAGTTATTTATATAAGTTTTATTTGGACAATAAGAGATATTTAATAATTGACTATTAAAATTTTTGTCTGGGTTTTGAATTTCAACCCAAAGACTTTCATAAGTTGAATCTTTTGCTATATCTGTCCTAAGTTTTGGTTTGAGTATTTTAGGTATTAAAAACATGACACCACCTCCTTTTATCTTATTAAAATGAAAAGTTGGATTTCTGTCGTTTCTAAATATTTTAAATTTAGAGTTATAGATTGACCAGGACGAATTGTAATTATCATTTGTAAACCAGGTTTCAGTTATGCCCAGAATAAAGTTTGAATCCAGTTCAGAAATGAATTGTCTAAATTCCGAATTTTTTATTGAGAGATTCTGAAAATTTATGTGAATATATTTAAAAGAATTAGTTGAATGCATTATGTTTGATAATTCTGAGTATTCATAAATATTATCGGCTTTGGAAGGCCCGGGATTAATCTCGATGCCGGATATAAGTAACATTATTGTTAGTACTAGAATGTAGAATAAAGAATGTTTTGTTGTTTTAATGAAAATCCATTTTTTAAATATCTTGCATGTATTCATGCTGTTTCTTAAATTATGTTTATGTATAGGTAAGGTTTCTCTAATACAGGTAATATTGAATTTTGAGTTAAGAATAATTAGAATTAAATATATGAAAGAAAGAAGTTATTAGCGATAGCATAAATTAGGTGAAAAATTCGCCATAACCCAATGAGAGTCAAAAATATAAAAATAATATTTACCATCATTAGAAAAGTCTAAGAAAGTTTCTAATCCTCTGAACCTCGGCGGGTGATAACGGCGGTGGTGTTGAGAGAACGTCGGCATAACTTCGTCGCATGTTTATTGGCGGTGAAAGTAAGGCATATATATATATATATATATATAAGGTGTTGGGCGGCGTTTGTAAAAATGGTTGGCGTGCGTTTGAGAACCGGTGTTGAGGCGGAAACGGTAAGATAAAAGATTTCGAGCTGGCGGTGTAGGTCTTTTCATCACGTAATCGCTGATTAAATACGCGGTTCGGCGGCGTGTTAAAAAAGAATTTGATGGAGCGTGCAAGCGTTGCATAACCTTGTTTAGTGTAGTGGATTCCATTTTTCGTGAATAAACTTCTATCAACAGAAGATCCTAAATAAAAACAGTTAGAGTTGTCGAAAACGGTATAATTTAACAGCTTGGCGTTTTGTTTAATAAGTAAATTTAGTTCAGCGGATTTTTTGTTTAACACCTCGTCCTTAGGAAAAGGAGCAACTTCACCAAGGAAAACTTTAGCTGAACTAAATTTAGTTTTAATAACATTAATTAATTTCTTATACTTATCTGTAAAATCTTCTTTCTTTTGCATTAAGTCGTTTCTTCCTATTGTAATGAGAATTCTCTTTACATTGTTCGATTCGGGATAAAGCGGAATTAAATCAGCTATGTCTTCAATGGTGGCTCCCGGATATGAATGAACACATGTAGCAGTTCTTAGTAAGCCCGGAGCTTTCAGATGACGGTACATTGATGATCCGATGGCAAGATATTCAGCTTCTGCTCTCAAGTGTTTTGGGCGTTGTATCTTCTTTTGTGTTTGAGACGGCACATGATTTATTTCTGGAGTTACTTGAGTAGTTTTGTTGGTGGATTCAGAAGGAGTTTCTTTGATGGCTGCTAGCATGTTGAACAGGATAATTAGTTCATCTCTGCCGAGATTCTTGAGAGGAGCTAATAATTTAGTTTTGGTTAACTCCTCTTCAGGTAACGCAATGAGCGACATAGCGTTAAGCGTGGTAAGCACAGCGCGCTCGCAAGGACCGACTGCTCGCGGTGAAAGTATCGGTAATTATGAGCTTCGGTAGTTTATGAAAAAATATTCTAATAATTTTACGAAATATAATTCTTTTAAAATCGTAGCAATTAAATATTCAATATTGGGGAATCATAAACACATAAAATTTCCATTAACATTTGTCAAATATAATGTAGTAATTGGCTTGAATTGCGCTTGTAATTGGCTACTAATCTTCAAGTTCTTCTTAAAGATGTGTCTTCAATTTCAATTATCATTCCAAGTGAAATTCTTAACATTTATTGAATGATCCTGTTAACCTTTAGAATAAAGGTCTTATAAATTATTCCTGAACTGCGCATAGGAAAATTAAACATTTTTGAATATCTTGAAATATGTTTCAGCACCTATAACTCGTAAATTAATGAACATATGTAATAGTTGAAAGCATCGCATGATATATATGTGCATCCATTTTCTTATTTTTTAAAACCGCACGAAATTCCTAGTCACGAGGCGACGCCTCACTGGGTTTAGGTGGTATATTTGCCTAGGGAGAAGGCTTAGAGTAGTTTTTGCTCCTATGGGTTTTCGACATCCTGATTACGTGTACATTGATTAGAAGAAAGAATTTAAACCCCTTTAAAAAACTGGAATTTTTAATAAAAACAGTTAATCTTTTCAAGTACTTGAAACTTCAGCACCTACCCCAAATATGTCTTAGTAAAAACAATCAGCATTACCTTCGAGCATTATCATTAATGGATTTGTACATCTCAAGATTTCGTCATTTCATAATAACTTGCAGAAAATTAATTGAAAATGATGAAAATGCGGTTTGTCCTATATAAAGGACATAGGCAGTTTACAGGTTAGGCATACTTTATACTAAATTATTTATGAAGATATCTGTTTTGGAAATTACTTCAAGTGTAGCTATGTTGCAAGCTAAATTATATACTAGGGATCTCTTTAACTATGCATATAGTAAAAAAACAATTGTGTGTGTGAGTGCGAAGTTAAACGTTACCCTAGATCTTAGGAACTATTCAGGGGAGTTTATGAAGATCGGCAAACTAAAAAAAATATAGGTTCGATATTTCGTGTGATGATGCATACTGCTTTCAATTCACCTTTCTTGAATGGTTGCATTGACGACGTTATATCCAGTTAGTATTTCACTTTAAAGAAGGTCAATATAATTAATAATCTGTTTTAAAATTAATAAAGTTAATTTTATTAATTAATTGTTTAAAACAATAACCAAATTCCCAATTTAGGATTAGATGAATGAATAAGATTAATTAACTTCCGTCAACCAATTACGAGGAATGAGATGCAGGATGAATTGTAATCATTTTGAGCAACATGACTTTGGAATTTTGGACATACATTGATAATAATTTAAAAATTCTCGGCATTTGTGTTAGCCTCTTATGGGATTGTGATTTGAGCGGCAAAAAAGAATCTCTTTGATGAGTCCAGAAATTGACCGAATGAGATTTTTCCCATTTTATGCTAGTATGAAGCTGAATAGTTTTAGTTTCTGCTGCTTATTGCCAGTAATTGAAATCAACAGGAGTTTAAAAAGAAATTGCAATATAGTTATTGTTTATTGTTAAATATTCAAACTCAGAAAAAATTGTGGAAATACTAAAACGCAGTAATGTTAATATTTCGTCTGCTATTTACGCGAAATTGGACAACTGCAGTCCTATTGCGGTGGCTGCCAAAAAAGGCTTTTCTATGTTAAAAGTGTTTATCCAGAGATTGAAATTTTTTTGCGTCAAACAAAAATTCATAAATGGACGATTTTCAAAATTTTTTTCGCTTGATTAGCAAAAACTTAATACTTAGCATATCTTAGATTAGTTTCACGCATGTTTTACACTAATATTCTGTTTGCTCTTCTTATTACTTAATAGAAATTGCTTGAGCTCATATAGTAGCTTCATTTCAATCAAAGTGAATGAGATATGGATTGACAAATTTTCATAGTGTAGCTGTAGAAAAGTACGACAAATTAGCATTACATTACCTTCCTGAGACACACTCCTGATAATCTTCACTTATATCAAAATATGAATAGCCTACAAGTATTTAAAAGCTTATTGAACAACAAAGCAGCAAAAATGTCACTTCAAATTTGTAGCTTAGAACTCATACAGCGTGAACAATGCCAGAGCTTCTCGCTATTTGTTGCTGAAAATATTACCTTTACTGATGAATCCTCATAAAATTACTTTTGAGTCATGCATCATCTGTAGCAACCTCGAGCATATCATCAAAGCCGTGATTTCGGATAAAGTGAAACTTTCAGCAATTAGAACATCCAAATCGAGTCAATTGTCCCTCTTATGCAAGAATTGGTAAAGTGTTGCTATGCACAATTAAAATATTCTTGAGAAAATTTAGCTGTTCCCCGAATGATTCAATCCACTCACAAAATATGATGTAACAATTCATATCCTAGGCTGTTCAATAACACTAATTACAAATAACAAAAATTGAAATTTTTCATGGGGTCAATTTACAACATGTTTCCAGTGTCCCCATTCATCATCAATTAATAATAATATAAAAGTTGGTAAAATATTTTTTTTGCAAAATTGGTTTCATGTATTAAAATGCATTAAGATGTTGGATAAAATTTATCTATATACTTAATAAGTTCTCCTTGGTTTTTTCTATAATTCATGTTTCTGCAATTTATGTATTCTTAGTTATAATTAAAACAATAAAATTTTTCTCTTATAGGTGCATGTTGCGACAATATATTTCAGACTGCATATGACCGTGCATATGTTCAGAAATTCTGTTTTCCAAATGTCTCTTGGTTTCTCCTATGTACGAGCTATCACATTCATCACCTTTATATTTGCCTACACAAGAAGAAGATAGCGAAATCAGATCTTTATTTTTAACCAATGTGCTGCTTTGGTGAACCGTTTAAAACTAATGTAACGATATAATAATTTTTTTAAAAACATTAATCAATTGTTTGACAAGAATGATTCATAATAAATAATTAGAAAAATAGTTTCATATTGTGAGAATTATGTGTTTTAGTTTCATTCTTTTAACTGTATAATCGATATTAGCAAATTTTGTTGGAAAACTACATATTGTGCAGGATTTCATTAACTCAACATGTATGTTAAGGTGCAACAGCAAATATTGATGCCTCAAGTAATGGATTGACATCAAAATCAATACATTTCTAGTAGGATTCCTTAATGAAAAGATTCCTGTACTCTCATGGCCAGATAATATACCTGATATGAACCCAATAATATATTTTGGTCGATATTAAAGAATTACAATCAAACACATTTACAAACAAAAACAATTGATAAGTGCCCTACTTAACCTTTCAAAAAGGAATACAGAAATGAGAATGGAAATCGTTGAGACATGCAGAAAGTTAATATCTGGCTTGACCAGTAAGGTTGCTGAACTTGTGAAGTGTAAGTGATATCGTACAAGATTTAACGACTTTTAACAAATGATTTTATCATGGAATAATTTAAGATTACATTGCTTGCCCTATATTTATTGTAAATTATCCATTCAAATTGGAGTATCTCAATTAACGTCACCACTATTGTACTTGAGCTCTCAGTATGTTAACTAAATATCTTGCTTTAGGATGGACTGTCCTTTTTAGCGTTCTTTCTACTGTTCTTCTTCATCTGAAGAGGGACGCTAATTTTCCTGCTTTTTGAGTTTGTCTGATATATATATATTTTTTTTTCAAAGCTTTGCATTTCAATACTTCAAAATTGCTCTAAATTTACCAAAGTAAATTGCGTTTTATCTCATATGCAATCTATAATGCATTGAGTACCAAAAAATGTGTTTTAGGATCTTTTCTATTTTTTCTATATTTTAATACATTCTGATTGTTACATGATTCCTTGTGATTATTCATTATTAAGTAGCTCTTCAACTCATTGTTCTCAATCTAATATAAATCACACTAATAATGTGGCACACTTGTGGCCCTGATCACGAAGGAATTAAAAGAGGCCAACAGAAAAGAGAGGGGCGGAACCAAAAACCACATGTCGCAAGGCTCCAGTTTACCTGCGGTTATCAGGATTCTCATGGAAAGAGATTTTTCTGTCCCATATCTATCTCATCTCTCAAATAATTTGTCCTATGACGCTGATTCAACCATGAAAACGGTAACAATTTAACCTCACATTATTTTTACGTTTGTTTAATGTGAATAACATTCCAATCCTATAGGGTACCATTTTTTCTCTGAATTTGAATTTAGGGTCTAAACCTTGGCCAAGATGAGCTAGGCCAGATTTGGTGTTAATGCTTTAATTGATATTTGTAATACATCAGAAAAAGAAAAATTATTTTTAAAATTTACGCTTTGGAAATGCTAAAAACTTCCCTCTTTAAATTTAATCAGACCTGCATCGTTGGTAGTTGCAAAACCTTTAATGTATTAAAATTGTATTCTAAAATTTAAGAACGTTTCTGAGAAATCTTTCTCAATTTACGCTGATATGGTAATGGAGTGCTTGCATCCACATCATGCAATAGAATAACACGAATAGTATCAATAGATCTGTCAATACTCTTACATTACTAATTTGGTGAGAAGTTGAATTTTAAAAGGGCTTACGAAGTGTGACATGACGCGTTTGTCGAATAAGACAATTGACAATCTAAAAAGAATTATTAGATTATGTGGACAGTACTTCTTTTTTCAGAATCAATTACACTCACATGTAAAATACATGGTTATTTAAATTAAATATTTTTTCATAAACCAAAATCTTAAATTGAAATTCGATTTACTCACTTATGAGCTCTCTCCCATTTTTGTTAAGCAGCTATTTTTTCTCTACCAATATTAAATTCGAAAAGTCGCAATTTTAATATTGCATTAGAAATGAACTGTATCATTACTTATATTAATGGGAAATCTCAAGTGCTCACATAAATGATCTTCATATATTATTAACACTTTCATATTAACAACATTCTTCAAAATCATTAATATAATTACTGCATATGATTCTAAGAGTTTTCCAAATATCTATACAGACTTTATCGCAAAAGTAACCATTGCATTAATGCATTGGCTTTACAAAGGGGGGGGAGGGAGGCATGGTGGTGGCTTAGAGAAGTGTCCAACATTGAGTTAGATTGACTTAAGCAAAACAAATTTTGTAGAAATTTTTTGAAATATTAAATGCTAAGATGGTGACGTGACCCAACATTATTAATACTATTATATTTCTATTTTTCATGGACGTTGTTGATTTTTTATCAATCACTGTTTTCAACATTTATCTTTATTCTCCCATTACATATTAATAAACAATTAAACGCTTTTTTCGCATTTGGAATTACTGGAATATAGAACTTAGAGGCTGACCATAGAAAACTACTGTGTGTTTTGGTAGAACTACAAGACCACATTAAAAACTTTCAACACGTTTGATTACTCTACGATTGGATTGGCTAATGTTATTTCAAACAGGAATTTCCTTCTTAAGATTTTTACTAAACTATGTAAGATTTCCCTTTTATCAATAAATGTTTTTATATTTTAGCCATTGAATTTGGAAGCGTATACGGTTATCTTGATTGTCAACTAGAGGCCTGAGGTAGCGGCATGGTCACGATCCTGGTACTGGATCCGTCTGTACGGTACCGAGTTAAGAAATGTAATACCGTTAACATTACGGTACGGAACCGGTGCTAATTTAAAAGTCTTTTGCGGTATCGATACTTCAGCAGTCTAGATCCTGAACATGTTGATGAAATTTTGTTTTTGAGAAGTTGATGTGGGTGTTTTCCTATTTTCACGTTGTGTTATGTGGGACCAAAGGGTAACAGTAATAGGATTTTCGATTCCAGGAAAGGACGGATTCTAAAATTTTTTAACGGTAAAGTACCGCAGAACTCTATTGTCAACCACACTTACTAGGACAATTTGAATGTTAATTTATTGTTTTTTGTTTATTTACAATATTTCTCTAATGGCCATATCAATAATGGGACTTAAGGCTGCCATCATAGTGTCATACCATATTTTCCACCATTGTTTATAATTCTTACATGCATTACTATAGGTTTGTACTTTAAACTGAAATAAAATATTATAAATTAGTCAAATTTAATATTAGGAAAACAGACAAATCTTATTGGCTTGCTCTGGGTGAATTTTGTCCCATGAGATTCCCACCTATCTATTATAGTACAGCTATTTCGTTCAATAATTTTTCATCTCTACCATTCGTCCTGTGAGAAGTCTTTCAATTAGACTGTCAAACAAATATAAATTTTCAGAAAAATGCATGAAAGTCATAGCATGCCATCAAACTGATTACATCTTTGAAGTTCATTTGCGCATATCATCCTCCAGTTTCTTATAAGTGTGACATTTTACATGTACATGTACTTCACATATATTTATTTTTGTAAGATATGTTTGCCAGACTTTAATGTAAATTAATAAAGTTATTTTTTCTCAACAAACATGGTGCAAAGACTCATATATATATATATATATATATATATATATATATATATAATGTTTGGATTAACTCAGTTTAAATTATTATCATGTTAAAATATTAAAATTTATTATCACTATTGTTTGCAAAAAAAATGTAATATTTGATTGCAACATTGTCAGTTGATTGAAAAATGTCACTTTTGAATGGAAAATGGTATTGTCAATGCATTAAATTTAGTTTATTTTAAATGCAATTTTTTTCTAAAATTCAATAGTTTTTGCACTGATGTTCACTATGCCATTTCAATTTATTATAATTTCTAACGCTAATTACATGGTTTCTTCCTTTTGAATTATTGATTTATCAATTTTAACATACTTAATTAAATTTTTGTAATTTTTCAAGAACTATTTTATTCTATTTATATTTTAAATTAAGTAGGTACACAATATTCAATTTTGCATCAGTTAATTTCTATAAAAATGTGCACAGTTGAAATTGTGAATGAAAAGCTGGAATCTCATTTGATGAGTTGAAAAATTTTGAATTCTGTTTTAATATGAAACTCACTTATGGAAACGAATGATAGTTCTATCAAATTTTCAAAATTGGAACTCTTATTTTAAAATACAAGTAAATCATTAAGACTTTAGTGAAAATAAGAACAAAAGTACTTATTGGGTGACCGTTTTTTAATGAAGGTTTTAAAACTTTGTTGTTACCTTTAATTGATAAAAGAAAACTTTGAAGGAATACTGAAAAATATTTTCTTATTTCATTTTCTTTTGATTTTTGTTTTACTGTATAATTTTTTCTCCCTTGTGCTCTCTTGGTATAAGTTTATTGAACTGCGTTTAGTAAAGCATATTGTTTGTAATTGGATAGCATTTAGACAAATCGTTGCATTCCCCCTCATCTAAAGACGCTGGATCCAGTAGATCGCGAAATTACCTTCCTTCCATCGAAATCTCCGTATGATCCACGACATATGCTGGCTGGTCGGAATAATCCAGGTATTCCGTTTTTATTTATGTGTTTGTTCACTTGGTGCACCATTTAATGATTGATGTTATCCATGAAAATGCATGATCAACACAATACGTCACTTGATACTTGATTCACTAACATCGAATCAATGTTTTGCTATCATTCTGTAATCTAAAGAAACCTCTAGATTTTTGGTCTGAACAAAGAAGAACGCTACCAACGTTTCTTGAAAGAAAATCTATCATATATGATACACATTTTATTAGAACAAAATAGCAAGACTATTCACAATCACTATTTAACATATACATCTAGCCACTATCTACGTGATAAGCATTTTGGCAGTGAGACTAATTAAATACGCCTACTTCAGCAATTAAGGGAGACATACGCATGAAAAAATAAAACTTTTTTCAGACATCTTGATGTAGCCCAACTTTCCAATTATTTGTGCACCGGATGGTATGCTTTCCTGCTCAAGTTAAATAAAAATAATTTAAATTAAAAGCCACAAATATTAAAAAAATTTAAGAATAGAGAATATTTGCTCAATATCAAATTTAATATTTCAAAAGCAAATGTTTTGGTAAATCTAATTTTAAACTAGTCTGTTACATTCATTTAGAAGTAATTTTGGGTTATCTTTCTACAGTTGGATTTGAGGTGCCCAGTTCTTTTCATATTGTCCTAGCATCATTTATTAGTGCTCCCAGATTTACATATCACATTCAGGTTGATATGAAGTTTGTGTGATTTCGTTTTATGATCATGACAACAATGATAATACGAAGGAAAAACTCTTTTTTATTGTAAAATTAAGACTGAAAATGATTTCATTTCAATTGACATCTATGTGTCTCTTTTGTCTACTAGTGACGGAAATGCGAACAATCTCCCATTTTCAAAACTATTTTTTTTATATTGATAATGTTCTGATGTACCTTGTTGCATTGCTTTTAAGTTAAGAAAATGAAGTCATTTTCATAAGATAAAAGCATTTTAGTCAAAAAAATTTTCTTTCTTTGAACAAGTGTTATTGAATAGTGGCTTTGAAGCATTAAGTGCACCATTATTTTCGGTTAAATTTTTAAAAATAAATTACTGCAATAAGTGCACTTATTTCTAAACTACTGCGCATTACCTGGTTTAGACGTTGATTGGTGGTTTCGTTTTCTCTTATAATATGTAGAAACCATATTGAAGCACAGTGGTTTGGGATTTGCGATTGAATGCAAATAAAGCTAATTTAGTTTCAAGATAATATCAAATCATGCACAATTACTTAAAAATAGTTGTCTGTGAATGCGTATAGTGAATGTACGTTTTATCAGACATTAGGAAAATCGGAACGCATAGTGTGATGAGGACTTCAGTATATGCCAATCTCGTTAAGTTAATTTCAAGCGACTCACTTAGTTTTTGTAATTAAATCAGTGAAGAAATTTTGAAAAAAGATGCCTCGAAATATATTTAAAGTAATTGGTTGCTCTTCATGGAATTTTAAATCATTTGAATCCTAGAGTGAAGTTATTCAGCATACGTGCATTAAAGTCATCAGACATGCCGTGCAAATAGGAGGTTACCACATCCTCAATTTTTATCTATTTTCGTCTAATGAAAAAGTGCAAAAATAAGTGTAATTGGTACACTTAATAAGTGCACTAGTAGTTTAGTTCAAAATACACTTATTACAATTATTATAGTGCACTTATTTTTGCAATACTTACTTTTTAGCACCCTTGCTTATGAGGCAATTGTTTTCGTGTGTATAAATAGAAATTTTCAAGTTTATTTTTGAGAACCTCATAAATCATAAAACTTAATTGGATGTGGCATAAATAGCAATTAGAATGTCATTTTCTGGTATTCTAAGACACAATTGTGAGCCCTTTCTCTGTTGAAGGGTTTCTAGAACTGCGCCTGCATATTGGAGACATACCTTGCATTATTGTTTGTGCGAATAAACAGTAAACTAAAAGTTTTAGACAATACCAGTGAATGGCAGTCAGGATTTTTCGATAAAGACTCTTGGGACGAAATTCTTTGTGCATGGGCTCGCACTGTTGTTGTTGGGAGAGCCCGTTTAGGTGGAATTCCCGTTGGAGTAGTTGCAGTAGAAACTCGCTCAATTGACGTTGAAATACCTGCCGACCCCGGAAACCCTGAATCTGAAACTAAGGTAAGCCTACAGTGTGTATCAATGATAACTACAAACTGCTGTAAATAATTTACTAAGTAATAACTGTTCGTATAAGTTTTATAATTCATCAGCTTTGGAGTTATTTAGGTTATTTCACAAGCTGGACAGGTTTGGTATCCTGATTCTGCATTTAAAACTGCGCAGGCTATTCAAGATTTTAACAGAGAATCTCTTCCTTTAGTAATATTTGCAAATTGGCGAGGGTTTTCTGGTGGAATGAAAGGTGGAAGACTGCTTTTATTTTTAATTTAATTAATTGTTTAGATATGTTTGAGCAAGTAGTTAAGTTCGGAGCATACATCGTTGATGCTTTGCGACAGTATAAGCATCCAGTCATTATATACATACCTCCGCATGCAGAACTCAGAGGAGGTGCATGGGTAGTTGTTGACACTACGATTAACATCGATTTCATGGAAATGTATGCCGACCCCGATGCAAGGTACTAATTCATATTTTAAACCTTAAACCTTAAAATTCCTTGCGTGTTGAAATGCTTACTCCATTTAAAAATATTGTAATGGCGCCTAACCAGAGCATTTGATGAAACATGTATAAGATTTGCACATTTTCTCATTCTATCAAACATATAATCTATATATGTATATGAGGCGTGTTCAAATGAAACCCGTTTGATTTGTTTTATTCAAAAACTATACATTCAATCGAGTTAAAATTCAAATGAATAGTGATAGATGTGTATTTAGAACAATAAAAACAAAACTGTAAGTTAGAAAAAGTCTCCGCTATCGTCCAAGCACTTATCCCATTGTTTGGGTAGGCGCCGAATCCCGTCCGCGAAAAACGATTTCGGTTGCGCCTTGAACCAGTCACTTACAGCTGCCTTCGCTGCCTTTGAGGAATTTCTTCAATGGGCCGAGGATGTGGAAATCACAAGGAGATAAGTCAGGGCTGTAAGCAGGGTGTTCCAAAACTTCCCATTTCTTCCTCGATAATGCAGCAGATGTCAGCTTCGAAACGTGAGGACGTGCGTTGTCATGGAGGAGAACGATTCCAGCAGATAACATTCCGGGTCGTTTGTTCTTTATGGATCGGTGAAGATTGTCCAACGTTTGAATGTAACGTTTGGTTCGAGGAACTCCAGCAATATCGGACCCTGAATGTTGAAGAACACCGTGAGCACCACCTTTCCTGGCGACTGCTGCACTCGAAACTTTTTCGGCTTCGAAGAACCTCGGATGTTTCCATTGCATACTGGCTGTCTTCCCCTCTGGTTCAAAATGGTGGCACCATGTCTCATCCCCAGCCACAATACGACTCAAGAACTGCTTGCTTTCTGTATTGAATCGTGTGAGATGTTGCGTACTCAAAGTTTTTCTTCTTTCTTTGTGTTCTTCGCTGAGCATCCGAGGCACCCATTGAGAGCAAACTTTTCGATATTTCAGCTTCTCTGTAACAATCTTGTGCATTGAACCGATAGAAGTGTTGAATTCATCTGACAGATCCCGAATGCTTCTTCGACGATCGATTCTGACAGCTGCGTCAACACTCTCTGTGAGATTCTCAGTCACAACCTTGTGCATCTGTCCTGGACGTGGCAAGTCTGATGTTCCACTTCGGCCTTCTCGAAAATTTATCGACCAATCTGTGACCGTAGTCCTCGAAAGACATTGATCTCCGTAAACTGCAACCATTCTGCGATGAATTTCGGCTGGTTGACACCCTTCTGCGGTCAGGAATTGAATCACTGCTCTCTGATCTTCTTTCGACGGACTTTGGACGGTGAGCGACATCTGTACTGACTAAAACAAATGAATTATTGGCAACATCAGCAATCGTAAATACAACAACATTTATTTGAAGCAATGAACAATGATCCACCGTAACAATTAATTGATTCAACAATAAATTGTACGCATGACATTCATCAAACGGGTTTCATTTGAACACGCCTCGTATATATATATACGCTGTGACGCCCTTTTGTCAATTTGTAGATACGCTGGGGATTCTCGATTAGTATAGACACTCTGTGGGCATTTTATGAAAATATAGATACGCTGTAGACAATTTGCTATTTTTGATAACAATTAGTATTAAGGTAATACTAGAAATGCCTATTACGAGTTTGCATTGTACATCGGAATAAGTCTCGGTCCTAACTTTATAATTCAACCCGCCCAGAGGCCTACATTTTCGAAAGCCTTAACCCACGGACCACATTTGTCCCATAAAGTGTATTTTGTCACTAAAGTTTCAAGCACGCTTTGATCCACAGGCTTTTTCCAGCTATTTACATCACAGCTTGCCTTGTGCTTGTACAAAGATTTACAACTTTCAACAACAACAATATATATATATATATATATATA
>CABFPE010000025.1:302197-331473 GCA_900660155.1 Hofstenia miamia
ATTTCGGCTCTTTAGATTTTAAAATTCTAAAATTTCTGCATACATTCCAAAATGTCCCCCTGTTTTGCTGCTGGATGCAGATAGGATGGACAGTATATGATAATAAAGTATTTCAAATTTGAAAACTCACCAAGTGGAAATTGATTGGATAAAAAATGTATAAAAATTCACTGTAAAGGAAATTTTACAAACAAATGTTAGCATTCATTTTACAATCCTTTTTGAGTTATATTCTTGCGAGAGCTTGTTTTGACTGCGATGAATGCCAATCATCCTATAAATGCACCTTATTAAACGAAAGTAACGCGTCATGTATTTCTTATGAACAATTAAATGATGGTGTTATTGATTGCGAACATGGAGAAGACGAATTTTTAAGAATATGTGAATTTCCAGTAAACATAAAATGCCCTGGCTATCCTTCTATTTGCTTTCCAAAAAATTATCTTTGCAATTCAAATGTTGACTGCCCTGAAGGTGGAGATGAAAAATACTGCAACGTAACGATTTGCGAAGAAGCAAAATGTCTTAATAAGTGGTGCAGCTCAAGAAACATCAGTTGCAGTTCTGATTTTGAATGTTTTCAGAGTTGCATGTGTCCAGATGACCTGTTTTTATGCCATAATTATAAAAGTGATGACCCCTATTACTTACGTTGTGGTAATGCAGAGGATTGCAGCAAATCTAGTGAATGCTCTGTGCCCCTTCGCTGTCCGTGAGTAGACCTTATTTTCTCCACCTCATTTTTACACATTTATTATTATTAAAATTGTTACATAGTGTCCATCTTAATATGTAGAATGATAGAAAAATTCTTAAGCTGTAAGTTTACAGCTAGGAAGTTTGTTTCACTTAAGTGAATTCTTTTTAAATTTTGTTCCACTACTGGAACACAGTATTATTACTCGGTTATGTTCGCAGACATCCTCATAAATGATCATGTAGAGAAAATATTAGCAAAAGATGTAATTGAAATTGATTTATACTTCTATTACCATAACCCCAATTCGGTATATTTTAAGCGCTTATATATTATCCACTTTAGGATTTTCTAGATCAATGTTGGGAATAATGAAAATTGATGATTAAAATTATACAAAAAGAGATCGAGAAACCAAAATTGAAACTTATAAGAGAATAAGTACCTAATGAATAAAAACTAAGAACCTAGAAATGTACACTTAATTTTTCAAAACACCGCTTTTGATTCTGAGCATTGACTGCATTCGGGTTGCATAGTGTAATCAGATTATTTTAAAGTAGGTCCATATCTCCGCTTCATTATTTGCAACACCTCAGCCGAAACCGAACCCAAACCCATGTCCATAAATCCCTATAATTCAACAAACATTTATAACATTCAGATATTTATTTTATTTGGCAGTAGTGTTTAAGAATAGTGATCACCCAGGATAAGTTTAGGACACATGCCCGGCGCGTAGCCGTACCCGCTATTTTGTCCGTGCCAGTATCCTAAGAAAGTTATGTCGTTAGCAAAGTGTTATGTAGTTAAAATAACTTTATACAATTTGAAAAAGTGTGCTATTCTACATGCATGCTTAAATGGTAATTATACAAACATCAATTAAATCTATGTCAAAAACCAAATTCATTATACAAACATCAATTAAATCTACGTCAAAAACCAAATTCATACTTTTGTTGACATCAGTGGGGAGTATAATTTTGCAACTATAAAGTCATAACAATGTCGCGTTTCAAGTAGTGTTCTGTGACCAATGCAATTTTCTTGGCCGTAGCTGGCCATAAAAAATAAATTTTGGTCGTAGCCAGCTGTTAGCCGTAATGCTTTGGCCGTAGCCGGACGTTGACCGCAAGGCTTTAGGCGTAGCCGGCCATTAGCCGTAATTTTTTACTATAGTCGGAGATTTTCACCACTACTAAGTGCAATACTGTAATTTTCAATACAACAATTAAAGCATATCCATAGTTTGAACAATTACAGAAAATCATAAAAACTGTTGTTTTAAAAACAACACAAATAAAATTGTAATGTTCAACAATAATAAGTGAATATTGAAACGCATTTCAAATAAATGAGCAAAAAGAAGTGATGATACGCGGCAGTTTATAAACAGAATACAGCAACTATTTCGCAATTTCTGAAGCGCGCACTATTAAAATTTCAATGACATGTTGCTGTATCTTCATAAAATGATTTCTGTTTATACCATTTATAATTTCAAATGTTCGTACACTTCACTAGTTTTGAGTCCTGATATATAAATATTCATTCAATTCATCATTACGTCCCTGTATTCTCATATTGCAATCCATTTAGTGTACTTCTTAAACATACACATAAACTAAAATATATTTGTGATAGTCATGTACATATACTCATACAATATCATCACTTTTATGATTAGCCTTCAAAACTGAAACAACGTGTAACCAATTGCAATTCATATATGAATTTTAGCAGGTATTTTGACCGTGAAACAAAATCTTTGCCGCAGCCGACCGCTAGCCGTAGCCGGCCGCTGGCCGCGGCCAACGGCTAAGCCGTTTCAAGTCGATTTATCGACACATTTTTCATTTAATTGGAAACTAGCGCATCAAACCAAATAATCATAATTGTAGACACATCAAATAGTATGGAAGTACTTTTATTCTGCCCTTCTAATATGACATTTTAAAATAAGTAAATTACATTAATTCAATTAAAACGAATGGAACGTTTTCTGAAGTTAGCAACTGGCATTTTTTAATTTAGAACTTTCAATTTAATGCCATTGTAATACCAAAAGTTGACATTGAAAAGGAACTCTTTAAAATTGACGAAGACAATAGTAATACTTTATGTTCTGTTTTATAATTTCTACTATAAATCTACATGTAGGTTAGTGTTAGTAGATATATAGAACAATTATACTGCTAAATTTTCAAAATGGACTTTTTCATCAAAATCTGATGCTTTACTAATTTTAAATCATGTCACAATAATATTTTTTCTCAGGCTGGCCTCTTAATGTGGTTTATTTGTGGTTGGCAGAAAACAGCATTTCCTATCTGCACTTGAAATAACCAGTTAAAATAGTCAGTAGTTCTACTTTTTTTCATGAATTACTGTGTTTCCAGATTACAGCAGTATAAATATATAGAAAATTCAATGAATTATAAGCTTCAAAGAAATGATTTTAAAAACTATGAACCTCGAACATCAATAACAAACAATCATTCCACGTTCAGAGCCTGTATGCCTAACCTGTGTCCGTACGCCAGGTCATCACTGTCAATGCCAAACCCATGGAAAGGAATCCACAACAATAAGCAATTATGTTTGAATCAGGTATTATAAATTTATCATTTACATACCTAAAGCTGATTAACTCCGTGGATGTCTGCTATATTGCGGACTACGCGATTAATACATTACACTGAATGTGAAACTGATATTTGGTTTTAGCCACACGCATATAAATTGCCAATGTGATTTGATAACAATAATTGCGTATTTATTAAGTAACGACTACAACTTTTGTCCAATGGCTAATTTCGGCCTAAACTTGAAAGCGTGTAGCATCCATGTATAATCAGGCAGTCCTCGCATTCATTGAAATCGCTGGTGAAAAATGCGAATGAAGAAATAACACTCTCCGATTTTAGTTTGAATCGACCTACCGGAAATTGTTTCATGTAGACACTGGAATTGCTAGTTTTGCCGTAGGTAGTAATTCTATAACCCACACCCATCCCATACCCACAAGAAATACTGTTAGGGAACCCGCAGAAAACCTATTGAACTCACAAATTTGCGGAAGAAACCCTTGGACAACCCATAGCCTCAAATTTGAAACCTGTACCGACCAATACCCCTATTGGAAAAACTCAGCTCGTCTCTAAACCCTATTTCAAATTTAAAAGCCCATTGGACAACAAAAAACCCATACATGCATGCTAATTTGAAGAGATTACGAGTAAGAATCGTAAATGTATATTTTATAAATAATATATGTATTTCCTTACCATTATAGATAATACATGCATGTTATAATGTTAAATATTAATGATAAATATTCAATTAAAACAAAATAAACAGTTTATCTAAATCAATCAGATTCACTAACAAAGGAATAAACATCTTCATCAATGTCCGAAATCTCAGGTGAACCGAGTTTTTTCAAAAGTTTAAAGTAACGCAACGTGTATTTTATAAAAATGAATTGACTGACCGAGTAACAGTCCCCGCTCGTTTACAATGTTGTAATTAGGGAAATAGTTGATGTAAATTGACAATTGAGCCCAAACTTTATACCTATTTACATTTCATTTTTAAACTGTGACTTCAAAGACGAGCAGAAATTGTAGTTTGAATCAACGTAAATTATGTGAGTTAGGTATGTACTTTATAAATGAGAGGACGCATGAGCTCGCGACAAAATATACTATGAGTCACCTTCTAAGAACTACTTTTTCCGTGGTTTTCCCATAGAGAAATTTGAAACCCATGCGCAAAGTTGTTAACTTTTCCAGAGGTAAATTTAGACTAAGCAGTACATCCTTTATTATGCAGAGATTGACAATACAAATGCAGATCTCTGAAAAGGAAGTGAATTGGTGTACTTCTTACTTTGAAAATATTTTCCAAACATGTAAATGGCTGTTAGGGAATAAAATACATCTATGTTAACTTCAAGAGCTCCCCGAATTTCACTTTTAGGATAAATATTTTTTAAAATATAACATGCAATTTTCAACGGATATATTAGTGAAAATTCTAAGATATCTATGGATAGTTGCTTGAATCAAAATCAGTGGATACCATAAATCTATGAATAATGGTAAAGTAATAAAAAATCATCGATGGTAACTGTCACTTCTTCTCAATATAAACAAATTTAATTTTACACTAGTGTTAAAGAAATTATATTATTATACTTTGCAATAAGCTACCCTGAACATTCCTTAAAATATAATTACATAAAAAACAATATTTATCTTTAATGTAAATTAGCACGATTTGATGATTGTTTGCAATAGAATATTTAACGTATAAACGGTACTTTTGCGTTATCTCCTCCCCCACTCGAATTTTGTAAAAGTAAGCTAATTTATCTACATAGTAATTATAACCTTAATCCTACACTAACCCACACCATATCTCAAACCATAAAAAACTAAATCCAAACTTAATAGTAGCTATATCCCTAACCCTAACCCAAGACATAACCCTAAGCACAACACTAACTTTAAACTAAATTCTACCCTAACCCTAATCAATTAATAGTGACAAATGATCACGATTAAGGTTTTATATTGTACACCAATTATTCAATTTTTTAGAATTAGCAAATTTTGTCTTGAAGATACGATGGTATGCAATGGCGCAATGGATTGTATATCTGCTACAGTCCATGATGACGGCGATGAACACTTTTGCTGCAGCTTAGGCAAATATCAATGTCAACTTTCAGAAAGATGTCTTATCGTTGAGAACATTTGCAGAGATGATGAATTTTGCCAAAACGATGTTTGCGAGAAGTATATATCAAGCGACTGTTCAGTTATTGAGAATTTCCCAATCGAAGCGCAAGCTTATCAAGAGGTAGTTATGAACAGTCATTATAAAATATGTTGACAGAGCACTATTCCAGAATTTAAATCTCTGAAAAGTTAATTTTCTTTGAAGAAATATACAGTATTTATAGTACAATAGCTAAAAAGTTGTATATGACAACATGTCTACTTGGTTCCTCAAAATAATAAAAATTCTTCTATGAAAATTGCGTACTCTTTGTCATTAAAAATAATATTTTTTCTGTCAGGAAATGGTCAACAATAGCAATTTATGAACGCGTCTTTTAGGGGGATACGTGATAGTGGCATCCTGTCATTCGGGATATTTCACATTGAAATCAAATTTTGTTGCACGAAAATCGCTATTGAATTTTCACTACGAAGTTGCATATTTTAATAAAATGTTGTTTCCAATACGAATGTATTAAATACTTGAAATTGCCGATACAATCTGTCAAAGGTTGTGTCTTGGTGTTGACATAGAAACCACAAATGTGTATATTACTTGATACTAGTTTTTTAGAGTGGAAACTTCGACTTTTTTGCAAACTATGTTTTAAGATTTCGGATGCCTGTGAAGAAGGTTTGCGCAATTAATGACTGGAAAACACAGTTTGCAAATAACCGACACTCATTTCAATCAATGTCTGAAACATATTACAATATTATGCAAGCAACAAATTCAATTATAAACGCTTTTGGCATCTTAGTTGGAATTCCAGCAAATCTATTTTTATCATACATATTTTATTGCTATGTTGTGAAGGAAACTAACTTCAACTATATGCTAATGTTATTAGGATCTATTGTTGATCTAATTAACCTATCTATAAGAATGACATTGCTTTCTGTTGAATTGTATTTACCATCTCTTCTCTTTGGTGAACCTCAAGTGTACACATCTCATGGGAATTTCATGCAACCTCCAGAATTTTTGTATTTGTGTAAAATCATCAATTTTACACGTGGAATAAATCAATTCTTGTCGCCTGTAATATTGATGTTACTTGCTTTTGAACGCCTAGTGTACATAAAATTCGCCCACAGCGCTAAGCAGATCCTTTCAAAGAAGACTCGAAATGTAGTTCTGGTAATAATAATTCTTTCAACAATAGTACTAAGCTCTTGGTATGCTTTGCAAAGTCAGTGGAACTTCGTAAGTTTTAAATCTCGATGGGTAATATTCGATCTCAGCCTAAATTGTAACTTTGGATTAATTAATTATCAGAAAAAAAGGGAAAATTATGGGTTTTCGCTTCCTATTTTGATTGATCCTAAAGCTACACTGGGAAATCTCATGATTGAAATGTTCTCAACAATTCTTCTACCTTTCTTCATGCAGATTTTTATATATTTTTACATACTAAAGCTTTCACTGAAAACTAAAAACCGAAAATTGGCGGCAGCTCAAAAACGATTCACCACAGTTTGCATTGTCAATAGCTTGGTTTACTTAATATTTAGTCTCCCTTTACTTTTTCATAAGCTCATAAGGTTTGTGCATTCCCTAAAAATAATTATGTTACACTATGAAAGAAATTCTTACTCACAGTTCCAAAACTGTATGTTTTGTGTTCTTGCAAATGTAGATTATGCACATTATTGGACATTTAGCTCCTCAAAAAATATTTCGTAAGTTATTTTAATTTTAGAATTATATTATTTTTTCCTAAATTCCTTTANAATATATATATATATATATATATATATATATAGTTATTTAGAGCATTTATATAGTGTACATCCTTAGCATGGAACGGTCGTTCATGTTTTTTAGGCCTAGAACAGCTTTGTTATATTTTTAGGTTCATCCCATACAAGACTGGCGCAGTTCCAACACTGTTATATTCGTAAAAAGAAGTATCGTATCTTATAATTTTGAAATTCATGGTATTTCTATCTGCGCTGTTAACTAAAATTCCGAATTTCAATTCAACGATTAAGTTGAATCTGAGCTTCGAAGCCACACTAGTATCCTTATCGAGATATATTTACTATTTTATGGCACAAATAAAAATGTTAATTTATCTTGTTTTGTTTAAATTACTATGCTAATTAAATGTTTTAGACCTAACTTTCATTATCTTTCCCAATTTGAAGCCTGCATCATTCGATTATCAGAGAACTTCTACCTTGCATTAAGTATCGTAAATCCATTGATCTATATAATACTTTTACCACGAATTCGTACCAAAATAACTTCATGCTTTAGACTGCATTAAAGACTTATTTCCTGCTTACTTATGTATAATCCCCATTGATACAAATATTTATCAGTTGAATTGTAAGGTTTAGCAAATACATATAATCTCTAAACGAAGTTTTTATTGATCACAACAACGTGAATTTTTGTACTCTACAAAACTTGTACAATATAAGGTCGCCTATAAAGTGACTAATGAAATTGCTAGTAGTGTATAAAAAAGAGTGATATAACATCTTTTTTCTATTTCAATACTTCTACAAATGGTAATTTCAGTTAATATTCATTAAGTACTCTAAGTGTTCTACTGTCACACTTTATATTTTAGCGGTGAGAATGTTCGACATTGTCAAAAATACCAGCTCGATCTCTGCTGAAAATTGCATTTCATTTTGAGCTGAAAGGCTTAAGTGACAAGTGCTCCCATGATTTTCAAAAATTTTGTCAGTACGTGGTAATTGCCCATTCAATTTTGTAGTGATTTTCACTTTAGAATGAAGAATTTTCAAAAAAGAACTTAAGATGCCTCTCATGCTAATTATTTTGCTTGAGTTACAAGAATGGGAAAAACTGAAAATGCAGTATTTTTGTATTTTTTCTTTGCTGTAATGTAGATAAATATAATTATTAATAAAATTAGATTGAAAATTTTGTCACGTTAAAATTCAGTCAAATAAAATCCACAAATTCTGGGCACGTACATTCAAATTCACTTAAGTGCGATTAAAAAGACAGAACCGAAAATATTCCTAAGAAATAACTAAGTTCGTAAAGCACAAAAATATTATATGGATGTCATCTTGAAGAGTCTAAATTGATATATCCATGTGAGTTTATTCCCAGGTTTGAATTGTATGAAAATCTTCCAAAGGAAAACTTATATTATTCTTCTAAATTATTTCAAAACGTTCAAAATGATAATGAATTTGAAGTTACTCGTAAAAAACTAAAGGTAAGCTAGCTAATATGGACAGGAATTAATGATGTTATGAATAAATATCGAGGTCCTCTAATTAACGTATTGTTTAAAAATAAGAATATTGATTAAATCCGTACTATGCATGCTCATTGCAAGGATTTACGTGATATAAAATGTGGTTTAAAATAATGCTTTAAAGTATTTAAAATTGGAACCTCGGTATACGAACTCAATTCGGCCCCGATTATCGGTCGTAGCAAGAATCAGTCGAATATGGAATCAATTTTTCCCACATAATTACTGTAACTTAAAAATGGATTAATCCGTTCCGAAACCTTAAAACCTTTTTTTAAATAAGCTTAAACAAGCGACGGCGTGCTAGAAGGGATGAGAGGGGTAGAGCATTGGATGGAGGTTACTGCTTTGAAGGCAAATCGCGGTAAAGAGACGCAGAGCAAGTTAATATTTGCGAATATTTATTTGAAATATAATGAACTAAATTCATTGCAATGTTTGAACTAATTACTTAAGTCCAATGACGCTTTATCCTTCACTCTTTCAAGTCCATTTAATGCATAAATATCAACAGGATTATGGAATGCATCTAGTTTACTTATGTGTATTAAAGGTTGAAAAACTGTGACGGATTTACACTATGTGATAAATATTTTTCTCAAGAAATATTTCGTCTAATGTGGGGTGCTTCGCTCGCCAACGGCTGGTTTTGAGTTGGTCGAATACAGAAGCAAATTTGAGCTTCGATAAATGTTCGTATCACGAATTGGCCGAATGCGGGGACGTTAGTATACCAAGATTCCACTGTATTGTAATATCATTTCTGTAATAGCAAACAAATACATTCAGTCAATAGATGAAAATACATTTATGTGTTTTAGGGATGGAAATTATTTATGGAAGGACTAATATTTTAAAACTTAGAAATGAAATTAAGTGACAAAATGAATCATCAATAACTTTTAATTTCTGAAAGTGGCCAAAACAGAGTTGGAATTGGATTGATACTAAAGTTGGGTCAGGCTTGGACGAGCTTGGGTCGGATTTTCGACATCGAAATATGGGCCGGGACGTGCTTGGGATTAAAGTTTTAATTGGAATTTGAAATATAAGAAAAAATTCACTTGAAAACTTAAAATTGACAAGCAACATTCTCTTTAAATTTAATCAACCCTGAATTGTTGGCTGCTGCAATACTTCTAACATCTAAATTTTCAATACTATTTCGCCGCCAAATGCAATCATTTACAGGAGAGGCTCACATTTGTTCCAGGAATGGTTGACCTCCCTAGTCACCAGGCCTACCTCCCAGTATGGCACGTTTATTGTATTAAGTTTAGCAATGCAATTTGAGTTTCAACAGAATTTAATTAGGATTGTTGACTGATATGTACCTATGCACATATTAATCAATAGATGATGCAAATTATCCAATTAAAATCATAGTGAAGCGTATATATCCCTATATAAGGCAAAAGACACAATCAGTTGCGAAAAAAAATTATGAACCTGTACTGGCCTGGGCCGGGCTTGGGCCGAATAATTGATATTTTGAAATTGGCCGGGCTTGGCTTGGACTTAAGCTGTATTGGGCTTAAAAAACCGGATCAATTCTAACTCTGGGCCAAATATATATATATATATTTTTTTTTTGAAAATAACTTTTCTTCATTTTGTATCTTGAGTTAAAGAAATCATAGGAACTATGAATTGCAGTCCATTTGAATGCCTTTTTCAGTGCAACTTAAAGTGTTCTAATAAATTCTAAAACATAAAACAAATACTTTCAGTTCTGCTCAACTAAAAAAATTTAATATCAACCACAAATTGGAGTGGACAGCGTTATTTACCTACCTAACAGCAAAGGCCATTTGTGAATAAAATTTGTATTTTTTTGAATCATTTCTAAAGGGTATAAAAACATAAGATCATATGCAAAATATATTTTTGAATAGATTTTAACAAGGATTTGAACAGTGCATTTTTTTGGGAAAACTTGTGAAAAAATTAGAACGATTAATTTATAATTTTCTAAGAAAATTTGGAACTCTAACATCTAATTGAAGAAAAGGGCAATTTAAATTGAAAATACAATTGTGTTTTATATGGTTTTCTGGTATTGGCAAATTAACGTTTGCCAAATCCATACATTTTGGATTTAGTGCTTGACAGTTGATAAGATTTTAAATTCATGATGCATATCATAATGCTGCAACCATGTTCTCGTGTTAATAATGTAGCAGTGACATATATGGATATCGAAAGATTGATTTTGAATATAAAATTGATTTGAAAATATCCATTATTTTAAGATATCAATTATTTGACTTTAGTCATTTTGATAAAAGTCATTTATTATTTAAAGAAATTAACAAAAATCACAGGATATTATATAATTAAAATGCAAGAAATTATTTATTTTGATGAATTTATTGCATTACAAATTAAATTTTATTTATTTATAGTTAATGAAAGCAATAATTAAGTTGTAAAAAAAACATTAATGATTGAAAATAGAAAAAATTGTTTAGAATCAAATGCATTTGTTGCTCCAACACAGAAAAATAACAAAGCAGAAAATTTGAGGAGTTAGAAAAACATCACTGTCAACATTTGATGAAGGCTACTCAATATATTTGAAAGTATTCCATGAGAATTGACTCTGAAATGGAGTAAGTGTGAAGAAAGTTCTATGTGTTTCAAATTGCTGCACTAGTTTAAATTTTGATTTTAAGAAATTCTTAAACAGTGCCAGCTAGCCAATACAAACGTGAAATTATTTCATAATTTTCCCACGCTCTTCTTCATTTTTGATAAGAACGATGGAAAATTTTACTGAATTAATCCATGAGAGTTTATGAGAAAACCTTTGCATTCGGAGAAAATTTTGTCTGGAATGGTTATACCAGCATTTTTATTTTGAAATAACAGCTGCAGATTAGAGATTTGTAATATTGTATACTGCTAATTCACCCAAGTCAGACTCAAAATCATAAGATGCAGTCTCGTATTATCACCTAAGGGGGTTAAAATGCATTCATGAAGGGTTGATGGAAATTTCGACATTCCTTAAAATGTAAGCTAAAATTTTACTAAGACTGTACACGATTTTATTTTATATTGTATGGAAGGACATACGCATGATGTCTGACGGAGATACATCTAGTAGTAGTCAAGTGAGTGTCCAAATGCAGAGCAAAGTCCTGCGAATTTTTTTGTGAAAATATTGAAAAACTAGATCTTAGATATGCATTTCATGACATTACATTATTGAGATCAAAGTTTCAACAATTTAATTAAACATTTTATATTTACATGTTGATTTTGCTTTTATCTTTATTCTAAGGGAGGGGTTGCTGATCGTCCAGGGGTAGTCCCTCCTACCCTCCCTGCTACGATCCTGATAAGATGTCATCTAATGACAGTAGTTTCTTGTAATCGAATTTTGAAGGGAATAAAAATGTTCCAAGCATGTTCAACTAGAAAACAAGATCTCCAGTTGATTTTGGCTTTTATGAACTCTAATATTAAGAGTTTCCTAAATATTGAGTAACTAAGAGAAAGATTCCATTTCTGAAGTGTTTTCCAATGTCATTTGAAATTTAACTCATAATATAGACTTCGTGTGGGAGAACTGACTTGCAAACATTTATTGTAATTTTATGAAATATTCTAAAGTTAATCTTTAATTTTCATTATTAATGAAGGTTGTTTATTGCTGTGTTCAAAATACTATAAATTTCAAATGTGGAGCAACCTAAATTTGAAAAGAATGTAGCAAGTTTTTATTAGATGAAAAGTCATGACGCAGTAATTTTTCGCTTACAATTTTGATATTTATTTTTATGGGAAATTTGGCAAAAAATCTATTTGTAAAACAGTATTAAAAATATAAGCAATTTAACATTAGTCTTAAGCATAAATATTAGCCTTATTTTGTAAAGCAAATTTAAACGTTGAAATACCTGTATTAAAAAATTGATTTAACCTCTATTTTTACACTGTTTTTGTAAAAATGAATTGATTTGGTTGTCGATTTCAAAACAGGTTTCTCTAAATTCCACTGCTCTGATTAAAAAAATCAAAATGGCCTAAAGGCATGATTAATTGATATAAACTTGAAACCAAATTAATAAAACTTGCGAATAAGAAATTTGTCAGAGGGAAAAACGTATTGTATTTAGTAAGCGCAAAATTTCTTCCGAAAAAAAACTTTAAAATATTTCCAGTCATTTAAAAATTTGAATATTTCCTAGTTTCTTATCATTGAATAAATTATTTTCAGCATTTGCAAATTCTAAGAGTCGCATGAAGATGTACGGTATATACGAAAATAATTGTCTGTTCTTTTAGATTGTGCTAACTAAAACTGCCGCTTGCATTCAGGAACAGTGTAAAATAAAATAAAAATAATCGTTCGAGAAGAGAACGATTTTTCTTTTATAGCATCCATTCTTCTGCGAACATCAGACTTAAGCAGGTTTAAATCAGCTCAGGTCATGTCAGGATAAAAGTTCAGGTTAACTATCGCTATATATATATATATACCCTATGCTTGTAGAAAGCGATCAAGCGCTTAAATTGAGTTTGAAACTCGGCTGCTTGGGATACTTTTCAATGGTTGGAAGGAACTCTTATTTATAGAAATTTGATTCCTTATAAAATGTTACGCATGGAAGTAAAAATGAATGTAAAAATGACAATCCTTATAAGGATTTACAGATAAAAACCAAAAATGTAAAATTATTTCAAGCTTCGAAGATGGCGACACCTATTTTAACCCTACATCCATTACGTATTTTTCAGAATCTGTGATGGTTTCCTCAAGTTTTATGCGCCTATCATTCACGCACTAATGAAGGATTTTAAATTCTGAAAACACCAGAAAGCATAATATATTAATGGAGCTGTTGCATACATTAAACCGACTCATTGCCTGGATATGAGGTATGGTAACAATCTTAATGTTTTTACAAAAATCGGGTTTCTCATTGTAAAAAGATATATTTTTCTACCTCATTCCCACGAATAGATTAAGTGAGCAATTACAGAAAGAATCTCAATGATTGTTTGAAAGCAAGTGTAAAACTATTCAAAAATGCTGATTTCTAAATATTTACCATTCTCCATTGTTCTTAGGCAGATAAAAATACTGAGACTTTATCACAATTAGATATTTCTTACAAGATTCCTCAAACAGCAAGCGTTTGAGCAGAATGTATGCAAATTAAGCAATTCAGAAATATTATTTTCTTTTAGGTTTCTATTTCTTTGAATTGCTGTCATAGGCTTATTCACATCAAGATATGATCATCATACAGTATTAATGCTTTCAATACAGACTGTTCTACTATCCCGAGAGTATTCCGATTTTTGATGAGATATTCCGAATTCTGACACACACATCGTATGAGAAATTCCGATATTGAAAGGGAATGTAAAAAATATTTTTACAGTGCTTATTCCTTGGCAAATATATAAATTCTATTTTTCAAACACATTGAGTAGGTATAATTTTCTAAAATATCGCTAGTATTTAAATAATATTAGTTACAATACTAGTATAATATTTTACATTAATCCTTGTTTGCAAACCGACGTCATCGTTTCACATAGAGACACGAAATGAAATATGCATTAATCTGTTCACCCACAATATGTCAATTTGCATTAAATCATATGGAAATAAGTATGTTCCTTAGTATTCACCTAGTAATTACGTAATTGAATATCATAATTTAAGTTATTATTTTCATTCATTTAGGAAATTCTGGCATTTTCGTCCGAAATCTCAACAACGGATGGAAATACGTTGGACATTCTGCCAATACAGCCTTAATTAATATAATTTCAACTAAGTGTAAAATACTAAAAGAACAAATTCAAAAATCTAATTTCCAATGTTATGTTATTTACATTCTTCAATTGCTTTCACAATATTCGTATTCAATTCGTTTGAAGTGAGCTATCTATTGACAATAACCTTCTTAGTATTTCTTTAAAGATGTCTTCAAGTGATATATGACATTCAAAGCTGAATTTTTAATGGGATTTGCCAATTCAATGTCTTTTAACAAACTACTTAAGGTGTGTTACTCACAGTCTTAGGCATTAAAAATGTACAAACAGGACTTTAGTTAACAATTAACCTTTATGGTGATTATGCTTCACATTCGGCTTAATTGTACACATGGATGAAGTGGGTATCTGAATACTAAAGTTTTACCAGCAATCCTTGCCAAATCTTAATTATCTAGGCAATTTTCAAATTTAGCAACAAAACCTCTGAAATATGTACGTGAAGAAGAAAGAAAGATAAAAAGAAAGAAAGAAAGAAAGGAGGGATAGAGATGCTGCTTGCAGCCCAAGTGTTGAGTGGAGTCATGCTTATATACAAAAGAAAAAACATTGTAGTTTGGCAACTTACATTGTTAATTAGACTTTTTCATGTGTTTAGTATTGAATTGAGACTGATTTTAGGAATGGGTAAGCCTTAAATGTCGTCTAGTCAATATCAGTTTTCGAGTATCTCAAAATTGTCATGAAGTGTTATACATTAGGTATATACTCGTAAAAAGAATGAATAGTACTTAATGTTCAAAGGCTCAAATATAAGAATGGTTCGGATTGTGCATGCTTTGAAACTAGGAATTGTGTAAATTTATTTACTTCAAATTTTGGGTTTTTACAAAAATGTACCAAATTCTATCCTTTCAAATCAAAATTATTTTAAGATATCTTTTCATAATAATGGGCTCTTAATATTAATTAATCAGTAAATTTCCTTAAAAGTTATTTGAGGGGATCACACAAATTCTCAAGATTTTTTTGGAAAATTACATGTAGTTCAAATTTGTAATGTATTTTTCATAAACGTATGAATTCGTTAACAAAAAAGATCATCCGGTATCTGTTACTCGGCGCTATGACTGTACATCTTAAAAATGTTACTGTTTACAATACAATATAATAATTTATTTACATTATTAAATAACACAAAATGTACACTTATAACTTAAAAATAATGACTATTAAAATTTTAAAGCATGAAAAAAGATGCAAATACTCGTTTACAAAACAAAATGATAATTTTTGAGATTGACCTCTTTTACACTTCATAATCACTTACGACTGCCATAGTTAGTTGTCAAATTGTTTGTTTAGATTTAGTTTACTAATTTGGTGGCAATTAACAAAATTATTTGGCAGTAAATTATTGTATAAATCAATTTTCTCATTTGCTTTTACATCTTTTCAAGAATGAATGTCAATCCTGATAAGTGAAGCAGAGCACAGCTGCATGACACGTGCATAGATTGTTAGTACATTGGGGTTCATGGTTTGCTTAGCCTTTTTATCGTGACAGAGCATCGTGCCGTGATTCAAGCAATCACTGTGTTCTGGAACTATTTGGAAATTCGCCAGATATTAGTTCAATTAAATCTTGTACTTTACATCAAGGACAAGATTTATTCATGATGAATAATTGTCAAGAATCTGTGTTGGCAGCATGCTAGATCAAGTCACTGATGCCAAGGAAGCAAATTTTCTAATTGAGACTATTGATAAAATATTACAAAACACTGTTTTGAAATTTTTAGATTTCAATTATTTGTAACAACAGGCAAGAGTATGGAATTCCAAGGAAATTTCGCCACAAAAAATTGATATTTGAAAGGTTCTTTCAAAAATCTAAACTAATTCTTATATGAATATTTTAAGTTTCGAAAAATCAGAAAATATTAGTTTAGTTTGCTAAAGTTTGCTTTGGTACAGTATAAGGTGCAGGAAGTGAGGGAACTTTAAAGTGCCAGTTCCTTGCACTGTTGAGTAAGGTCAGGATTTGTAGATCAGGTCAGATTTGAGAATGGATCAAGTCAGGTGCAGGTCAACTCATTACTAGTCCTAGTGATACTTTTAAATGGGTTATTCCAAACTGTTTACAAAATGGATTTTGTTTCGTTATTAAGGAACTTTTGCTTTATGTTTACTTAAAGCCATAGGACATATATTATTTCAAAGCAAATTTTATCTTAGTAATTATTTTACAAAATGTAATATATTTCCGCGCTTAAAATAATTTGTTTTTACTTTTGAGCTAAAGCATCATTGTAGATTTATAGATGCATTTTTATTAATAATTTATATCTTTTTATGTGAAACTTGAAATAAAATATTTAATTATATTATTTTCAAAAACAGCCCATGCTCATTCAAAGAAAAAAATATTTATTTTTTGGAAAAATGTGCAAAGAAATAATATTTTTCTTTTTAAGATCAGTTGCAAAATAAATATTCAAGAAATAGAACAACATCGAAAATTTGATTATTAAGAAATACCATCTACAAATTTTAATCTCCTTTTAGTATCAAAATATTTGACATGGAATGTATTTCTTTTGATAAACAAGTCATTTCTTAGATAGATAATATCAAATAATTTGTAAAAACACATGACATGCATGTATTTCTTTAGTGCTCTAAATAACTATTTTTCAAATTGTTCAATTTATTCCCTAGACACTCTTGAGAAATCAAAAGAAACGTATTTTCAATGGTTTCATACAAATTATCAACTGAGTCTGGGATGGCTATAAAGAATAGCAAATAGTCATAAATTTGTACGAGTGGTATAGTTGGTATTTATCAAATTTCATCACAGAGAAAATCATTATCTTCATATGATTGTATGACAAATTATTGCAACGTATATCCTCGTGTATAAACTACGACCATGCATAAGTTACACTCCAAAGTGTTTTTTTAATTTTAGGGTTATTTTAATTCAGTTCATTTGGCGAATTTGATTTTTCATTTGGCGAAATTGAATTTTCATTTGGCGATATTGAAATTTAAAAGGTGTAGTCCAAACATTATGGCCATAATTGCCATTATGTAAATTATGATCAATTCTATATATACATATGATAACAAAAATTTGAAAAAGTGATTTTCAATATTTTGAAAGCCAAATTGCAAACAGCAATTAAAAGACAACCATTTTGGTGCAGTATGAAATTGTAGTGGCATCACAAGTCACAAGCAATTAACGATTTTGAAACATTCGAAACAAGTTTTAAAATAAACCAATTACTTTAATTCATACCTTAAAATTATAAAATTATAAAGACGGCAAATTATGTTAAAGTACCAGAAATCATTTTTTGATTTTTAACGGTTTTAATTTTTTAAAAGAGGGCTACGAAATTTCTCTCTATATTCAAATGAAACGCACGTTGAGACATTTACGGCAATCCTAACATTTAGAATATCGATCATGGCATTAATGTCATTTTTTAGTNCTTACTTACTTGCTTACTTACTTACTTACTTACTTAATTACTTACTTACTTACTTACTTACTTACTTACTTACTTACTTACTTACTTACTTACTATGACCATAGATGGACACTGATGCAATTATTTTTAACTGCATTGCAACAAACCCGCATGTCTGTTAAAAAATAGACCCACATCCGTCATTTCCAATTATGTTATTTTTTCAACGAGGCGGTTTAATTTCAAATAATTAAGCCAAAAGATGTCAATCACCGATGTGACTTTCTATTAATTTTGTTTAATTGAGTGAATGGTGTTAAATATCATCATATTCTAGATTCCGTAGTATAATTAATATTGTACTCGCTTAGTATTACACATGTAACAAAGTAAAAATGTCCATCNATCAAATATATAATAAAAATGCACACATAGCTATTTACAATAAATATACAAATAAAATTACAATACAATAAAATTAAAAAAATATTTAAATTAAAAAACATAAAAATTATAACCATAAAAATTACTTACTCACTTACTTACTTACTTACTTACTTGCTTACTTACTTACTTACTTACTTAATTACTTNCAATTATGTTATTTTTTCAACGAGGCGGTTTAATTTCAAATAATTAAGCCAAAAGATGTCAATCACCGATGTGACTTTCTATTAATTTTGTTTAATTGAGTGAATGGTGTTAAATATCATCATATTCTAGATTCCGTAGTATAATTAATATTGTACTCGCTTAGTATTACACATGTAACAAAGTAAAAATGTCCATCCGAATAGCAACCCGCGTGAAATTTGAATTTCAGTACTCGCACTGCACCCCACTCGCGTCTATCTTTGACAATGACCATTAACTTTTACAATTGGCTTCCGGTTCAAAGGCAATTAACTGCAAGAAATAACCACCAATCCAAAATATTTAAATTTGGCAATAAGTTTTTTGTAGGGAACTTTGCAGAAGGGTTTGCGAAAGTGCAAATATAAAGCAGAATAAGAAATATTTTCATCAAAATACGTAACAATAAGTTTATAGATTTTCATTATAGCCATATTTTTAAGTTTGCCATCCATTATGACCACAAATATTTTTTCTGCGATTCCATTATGATATCCATAATATTGCACATATTGGAATTGTGCCAATACCGTAATTGGCATCTCTGGAATTTAGAGCTCTAATTTGCATGCTTCTCAAGAACCGGTTAGTTTTGTTAATATCACTTCATTGAATCTTCGGTGTAAAATGTTGCCTGCAAACACTATACAATTAAAATTTTCCAATTCCGAAAATGTTGTCTTTTGAATTTCTTTTTTGCAGATTCCTTACACTCTGATTGGAATTAGAATTTATGTGGAAATTATAAAAAATAAATTTATAAATTTCCCCACAATCTATCAAAAATATACTCCATATAACACATAAATCTTAATATAGAAATTATTTCTTAATATTAGTTAAATATTGTTGTTTATGATATTCTTTATGCTTACTGTTAATGTAATCCTAATTCATGAACCTCTATATTTACTGTAAATATCATCAAATATTAGTTAGAATATATTGCTAAATACACAAATTATCATATTAAATTTTAAATAAATACGTTGAAATTACACGTATGCGCATTTAACGAATTTTAAAAATATAAAATATTTAGTAGTTCTATGAGAAATAATTATAAAAAAATTACTAAGAATAAGAAGCAAACATATCTATTTTAAAAATAATTTTCTATGCACAAATCGAGATGAATATGTTATCTTTGATTGCCAAATTTTTATTATACAAAACAATTGTGTCAATATTATCTATGCTGAGCGAGTCACTGTGGCCCCTTTTTGGATGAACCCTTGGGAAGCTATATTTATGTGCAATCTTAATTTAATAAAACAATTCTGCTTTCACGAAGTAAATTTGATTGGTTATGAATTGATCAGTGTGTTATCCAATCAATGTTAAGTTCAATATAAAAGTGATAAATCATTTCAAGAAAATTTATTCTAAATGAATCTTCCAACAAATGCAATAAATAATACTCAAGAATACCCCAATCCTGGTGGTTTTTACAACAACGAATTGCTCATTGCAAATGTTTTGGTCATAGGCGTATTTGGCATACCTACAAATGCAGTGACGCTGTACATTATAAAATTCAAACCATTTTTAAAAAATAAAGCTTCTCTCACTTATATGCTTCACCTATCTATTGCTGACTTCATAAATTGTTTCAATTTTGTCGTATTTAATCTTCCCTTTATCATCATACCAGAAGAGTACCTCAACAACAACCCGATTATTCTAACATGTGCAGTATGGAGTTCGGTCATTGCATTCAACTTGTTTCATGCGACATACATGCTAGTGATCATCACCTTCGATCGCATAATCAACGCATTCACTATCAACTTAGCTAGACAGTGCAGCAAACCAGAAGTCGCTCAAGCAGTCTGCTACTTGGTATTAATGTTTTCTATTATCATATCGATTCCATTTTATTACGGTACTGAGTACAAGCCCAGTACTGTTACCTGGAATGGAAAGATTATTGAAAGTGTTAAATGTTTTCGCGGCGACCGCAAATTTATCACATTCGTTGTAATAGCATTCGGCTATTCCCTGCCTCTATTTCTAATTGCAATCGGTAACGTTGCAATTGTGTTAAAAATTCAATACCGAGCGAAATTGTCAAAAAGTCAATTTCAAAAGTCGATGAAGAAAGAAGACATACGTGTCACAGTAACACTCGTAACATGCTGCATCGCGATGGTAGCAGTGTACTTTCCGTATTATTTGTTGCAAATGATAAATTATTTCCGGTCCAAAGAGGAAAATGCAAAGTTTTTTAGTAGCTATGTAAACTATGCGATATGGTACTTGTCAATGGGTCTGCGAAATTTCAACTCCTGCAATAACTTTTTTATCTATATAATTACAAACCAAAATTTTAGGAAGTCTTTCTTCTCGTGTTTTTCATAGTAACTTTTAAGTATAAGTTTCTTTTTTTGATATTTTTGCTTGAATAACGATTTGCACAATTATTTTCCAATAAAATACTAGTTCATAGTAAAATGAAGCAAACAATTATCTCTTGAATATTTCTTACCCCACTTATGTATACCGTTTCAATATGGTAACAAAGCAATCCAACGATATTCTCTTTTCAAATCAAAACATTTTCACTGATTAGTGCAATTTGGCCATATAGCAACATAGTACGTCAAGTGAATTTATATAATTATCTCACAAATATTATTTTTATACACTTTGATAATTATATTATATATACTTTTTACTATGATTTTTGCCACTCTGTATATAAAAACAAACCTAAATTTGTGAAAAATTTCACTAAAATGCAAATATTGAATTCAATTTTGAAATTTGGAATAGCCATTGACAACATTGAAAACATAGATGCAACAGTATATATATATTGTAGAGGAAAGCATTCAAGATTTTGTAAATCAAAGATATATTTTATGTTTTAAGGCATTCTAATACATATTTCACACTATTTTTTAATTTGAAAGCTGCGTAATTTGTGTATCGACGGCAATTTCAAAGAATTTTCATATAGTTTTGTTGTGTTTAAACCTATTTTAGGTTGATTAACTTAAAAGGATTATTTTTACCAGAAAATACTTGAAAATAGGAATCTTAAAAAAGTATTACCTATTTGTTATAAATTTTGGTTGGCCAAGACAGTAATTAAAATGCTAGAACGAATGTGATTATCTTACTCTTCTAGAACACCCATAGTTTCACAATATTTTTAAACGTATGTGATATAAGGTAAAATATCTGTATTTTAACAGTTTATTCGTTTTTTACTGGCATAAATTTAATTCCATGAATGTATTAATCGTGCATTCAGAGTATATTTATTATATTTCTTACAAACCATCACAAAATCTAGCCTTGCTGCAGGGTAGTATTAGCATATTTTCATTCAAAGTTTATTTTTTAGTGGTTTTATCTTTGTTGTTTCATTTGTCCATATATATCATTACTTGTAAATAATGTTGTTTGGTCAATATATTTTATCAACATATACAATTTTAGATTTCTATATTTTAGTTTTTATTAGGGCTGCGGAATAATTAATCGTTAATTTGTTATAACTATTAATCAGATTTACTTCTATGTGAACAGATATTTCAAGTTGCTGGTTACATTGTGAACAAGAAGCTTTCATCTCTTGAACTGAATACTGTGGTAATGTGTTTGTGTGTTGTGTTGTTAGATATCGAATATTTTAAGGAGGAAAAGCCTATAACATATCTACTCTTTAACTGAATTTGTCCATAAATGTTACTGCAGCAGTTTTGATAAGGATAAACCGTTTTTTTACATTTACAAAGAATTTTCTCCAAGCCTATTTCCAAAATTGAAAATCTTAGGGCATGGTTAGGTCTATGAGAGAACATGCTTTAATGCAATGTTGGAAATTTCTATAAAAGTTTACTGCTGAGACAGAGATTATTTCTTAGAAATTTTCGAATTTTTGAAAAGGATTTAAATTCTCTCCATACCTAGTGTTAATGTATTTAGAAATTTTTGAGCCCCTGGAGGCAACAAAGAATTTTGACTATTTCATAATATGTGCAAAGATATTAGAAACTCATTGAGGCGTGCCATGCGCAAAGCCCATCGGGACAAAGCCAGCGCGTGGATTTAGAACAAAAAAGGGAAGACTCTCCTCTATCATGTGGTGCTTTCAGGTTGAGCACACCATTAATAGTTTTTGAAATATAAGCGTTTAAAATTCTTTTATAGGACCATAAAAATTTTTAAGTATCCCCAGGCTGTTTAAGGTTAATTAATCTTGAATTTATGAACATTTAACTATTAAATATAAATTTATCGTTTCCACCACTAATTTGTTAGGAAATTGTTTTAGTTAATATTTATTCTATTTAGTCATTTATGAAATGCATTGGGGTATAAAATCATCCTAAACCAAAAAATAAAGAGCTGGAGACTTGCAGATGGTAATATACAATATTTTTATTTAATTATATCTGTAGGTTTAGTATCAGCAACTTCTCAATTTATATACGCATGTCACACTTATTGTTACAAAATGATTCATATATAAAATAGTGCTATGCAAAATTGTTCCATATTATAATTAAAATTAAAATCGTTAATAATTTTTCTAAGGCTCAGTGAAAAGAATTACAAGGATATCCTGCACTTTTGCTAAGCGAGTAAAAAGGATAATAAGGACAAACGCTGTTTCACAAGGAACTACTAAGCTGCTTTAATTGCATGTATCAGTTGAACAAAAAGGGGTTGTTCATTTAAATAATTCATTTCTCAATGTTTGTGATATTAAATGAATTCACAAAAATGGCATACATATATAGTATGCTATTAATTTAAATCTGCTATTACAGGTTGAATAATTGATTAACAAAATCGATGCATTCTCTTTCCGACTTAGCTGCAAAGTCTTATAAACAGCTGTTAACAATGTGGCTGAAATGAGATTCTACATCGCAGTATTTCTTCTGGAAAACTTTGTTTTAGTGAATCTACAGTGCAACAAAGTTTTCCTTAAACAGGAAACACGTGGAATTATTACATTGCCAAAATATTTTGATTTGAGATTTCAGATAACTGAGTCAGTTTGCCGACTTTCATGTAAAAATTCTGGAATTTGCAAACACTTCATTTATTGTAAGGGGAGTTTCTTTGCCTGCTATTTGTATAACACAACAATGAGTGAAACCGAAGTCATCCACAAAAGTTATGCAAATCTAATGTGTGAAATTCATTCGGTAAGATCTTAAATTTTGAAAGGATGCTTTTAAATTTATGTAATAAAATTTCTATAATAAAATATATTTAATCAGCTCAAGTTTTTTCTTTTCCATTGTTTTATTTTGCAAGCGAAAATAACAATTTCAATTTTTAACTACTTATTAAATACTCAACGATAAATCTGAAAATAAGATTTTCCCGATATTTATAAAAGCAAATTTTTCAAATTTCAAATAGCTGAATTTTAATATTGTTATGAATAAAATAATGAAGCAATCCACTATCAACAAATATTTATAGAGCAATATGCTTTAGATAAGTAAATTTTGCACGCATTGCTTGGATTCTTTATATACATATATACATTGTAAATTCAATATAGTATATGTTTTCTTATTCATTAAATTAGAACTAATAACTTAAATATGCAAATTTATTCCATAACTATTACTATATATATATATATAAATTGTGTCCTACAAGTCATGCAATTTATTTATTATAAGGGATATAAGAAACAGATTTTTTCCACGAGAAAAATATTTATTGAATAGCCTTTGACAGAAGGTTTTGTAAGTTATAAATATTAATTATTTACATAATATTAGTAATTTTCCAAAGTAGACAATTCAAATATAAAAAATTAACAAATATAAAGTCATTAACATTTTTTGTTTGATATTTCAAAAAGAATTTTCCTGTTTTACATAATGATAAATTAATTTGCACTGAGCAAAATCTATAGATTTCGCTATCTGTCAAAATTGCTATTTTGTGATAATTTGTAACATCTTTAAAAATAATATATGCGATTTTTTTATAAAAAAAACAATTAACCAATTATAGAAGGTTTTCTCATTTACCTAGCTTTTTATGCAAAATTTATCTGTAAAGATCAAGTATAAACTGGCTTGAAAGAAATTTTTTGAAAAGTACATTCAATCCTTTCTATTGAGCCATTCACCTTACCCCGCCTTTTCTATATTTATAGTTTAAAGCATAGATTAAGAAAAATTGCTTTGAGCAAATATTTGTTATTCAAAAATAGTTAAAACAATGCTTTTTTTCAGCCAAATTATATCTAAAATGTAATTTTTCTTAACCAATGCATCAAACTGTAACTTAATTCTTTGCTGGTATACTGTTGCCATTACCTTGTGTCTGGGTGCTTCTTTACCCTGCTTCTTCTGGTTGTTTGTCCACTTCATCTAATTATCAGATCTTCAGCCTCATCCTTCTTTACTGAGCTAATGGTTGCTTTCCTATCTTTTCATTATATCTTTATCCAATTGTTACTCTCCTCTTTTCAGAGTTTTCTGTATTCTTACAGTATTTTTCATGCATTGCTTTCTATCTGTAACTTAATAGTTTTCTGTCTCCATCCTATTCTTTTATGCCTTCTTTTGTCACACAAATTTATGCTGGTTTGACTCTGAGCAGGATAAAACCACCAATATCCCATGAGGTCTAGGTCCTCCCCAGGACCCAGGCTTACAGAAGTTCTCTACTCCCGCAGTTCTCCAGGCTTTTACGAACTACTAAACAGAATAATTTAACTTACAACAACTTACACAATCTCTCTCTACTTACAAAAATTTTCCCTCCTACTGCCTATAAGCTATGCAGTCTACTTATGCTCTAATATCCTATTCCTGCCTTATCACGTTTTAACATATACCTATTCTATACAAGTTTCTCTCTCCTACTATTGGAAGGCCTACTGTCACTTATTCCTATTTGCAAGCTCTGCATTTATCACTTAACTTAGGTCATATAAAAAATTGCTGACTCGACATGCTCATCTCCACTTAGGTATAGAGTTATATCCACTGCTAAAAATTTCCTCATCCCCCTCTTAGTTCTCTTAATTCATTCACATATTTATTGCCTCTATGCTCTTCTTCCCATTCAATTCTGACTTACATCATCTAGCCTCCGCATGTATTCTTTGGTTATCTCCTCATATTCAGTTAAATATTTCTACATAAATCTAAGCACTTTTAACCTTTCTTAATCTCTGCACTATTGATGTCTTCAAGTCCTGCTCGGCAGTGCACTTGCCCTTTATCACTGGAGTGAAGTTATCAAATGCAAGATTCAACACAGACTCTCTACTTGTATTCTTCAATCTCAATACTTGATTTTACAACATATTCCTTGCCTCATTTAAGTTTGCAAAGATTGGGAATAGGTCTCCCAGAAATAAGCCTGCCTAAGTCCCAGGTTATTATTATTATTATTCTTATTATTACTAGGAAACTGCCTGTGTTATGCACGGGGATTTCAATGAGCTGTGTTAGATATTTGATGAATGAATAAACTTTAAATAATCCATATGTTGGGTTTTTAATATTTTAGGAACGAAAAAAGTAATAAATGTAATCATCATACATTGGTAAAATGATTTTTTATTCACAATTTTAGCATATGACTCTCCTTAATTAATCATTTATATTATAAACACATTCAAAGCATGGTAGCTCCTAATGCAAAAGAGTGTACAGTATTTAAAAAACATAACCGCAACTTATCATATAATTCAGTGCATATACAGTATATATTTACATGCATTTTGTTAAATTAGAAACATGAACACCAGTCTATACAAATTTTGATGAAGAGAAGGAATCTCACAAATGTATATCATCAGNCTGGCTTGAAAGAAATTTTTTGAAAAGTACATTCAATCCTTTCTATTGAGCCATTCACCTTACCCCGCCTTTTCTATATTTATAGTTTAAAGCATAGATTAAGAAAAATTGCTTTGAGCAAATATTTGTTATTCAAAAATAGTTAAAACAATGCTTTTTTTCAGCCAAATTATATCTAAAATGTAATTTTTCTTAACCAATGCATCAAACTGTAACTTAATTCTTTGCTGGTATACTGTTGCCATTACCTTGTGTCTGGGTGCTTCTTTACCCTGCTTCTTCTGGTTGTTTGTCCACTTCATCTAATTATCAGATCTTCAGCCTCATCCTTCTTTACTGAGCTAATGGTTGCTTTCCTATCTTTTCATTATATCTTTATCCAATTGTTACTCTCCTCTTTTCAGAGTTTTCTGTATTCTTACAGTATTTTTCATGCATTGCTTTCTATCTGTAACTTAATAGTTTTCTGTCTCCATCCTATTCTTTTATGCCTTCTTTTGTCACACAAATTTATGCTGGTTTGACTCTGAGCAGGATAAAACCACCAATATCCCATGAGGTCTAGGTCCTCCCCAGGACCCAGGCTTACAGAAGTTCTCTACTCCCGCAGTTCTCCAGGCTTTTACGAACTACTAAACAGAATAATTTAACTTACAACAACTTACACAATCTCTCTCTACTTACAAAAATTTTCCCTCCTACTGCCTATAAGCTATGCAGTCTACTTATGCTCTAATATCCTATTCCTGCCTTATCACGTTTTAACATATACCTATTCTATACAAGTTTCTCTCTCCTACTATTGGAAGGCCTACTGTCACTTATTCCTATTTGCAAGCTCTGCATTTATCACTTAACTTAGGTCATATAAAAAATTGCTGACTCGACATGCTCATCTCCACTTAGGTATAGAGTTATATCCACTGCTAAAAATTTCCTCATCCCCCTCTTAGTTCTCTTAATTCATTCACATATTTATTGCCTCTATGCTCTTCTTCCCATTCAATTCTGACTTACATCATCTAGCCTCCGCATGTATTCTTTGGTTATCTCCTCATATTCAGTTAAATATTTCTACATAAATCTAAGCACTTTTAACCTTTCTTAATCTCTGCACTATTGATGTCTTCAAGTCCTGCTCGGCAGTGCACTTGCCCTTTATCACTGGAGTGAAGTTATCAAATGCAAGATTCAACACAGACTCTCTACTTGTATTCTTCAATCTCAATACTTGATTTTACAACATATTCCTTGCCTCATTTAAGTTTGCAAAGATTGGGAATAGGTCTCCCAGAAATAAGCCTGCCTAAGTCCCAGGTTATTATTATTATTATTCTTATTATTACTAGGAAACTGCCTGTGTTATGCACGGGGATTTCAATGAGCTGTGTTAGATATTTGATGAATGAATAAACTTTAAATAATCCATATGTTGGGTTTTTAATATTTTAGGAACGAAAAAAGTAATAAATGTAATCATCATACATTGGTAAAATGATTTTTTATTCACAATTTTAGCATATGACTCTCCTTAATTAATCATTTATATTATAAACACATTCAAAGCATGGTAGCTCCTAATGCAAAAGAGTGTACAGTATTTAAAAAACATAACCGCAACTTATCATATAATTCAGTGCATATACAGTATATATTTACATGCATTTTGTTAAATTAGAAACATGAACACCAGTCTATACAAATTTTGATGAAGAGAAGGAATCTCACAAATGTATATCATCAGTATCTGATACATTGCTGCACAAAACACCAGCGAGTCTATAAGGAACATACCGCAATTAACTGTTCGCGCTTTGCCCCATTCTTATGCTGTTTATATAATGAGCATTGTATTACATTTAGGTTAAAAATATTATCGTAAGTTGATTACACATTAAATTTAATGTATTAAGTAACTTAGAACAGTATGAACACTCAATTTTTCCTAGATGGCAGACATCTGCTATATGCTGACGTCTCCTTTATCACTAAATCAAGTATTAAAAAAATCTTCAACTGCTAGCACGCTCTGCAACCTGAAATGTGTTTGGCTGCTTACAGATATTTTATGGTCATATCAAAACAGCATATTTTCAGTCAGCTGCAACAAACCAATTTCTTAGAAATAAAGTTTCCCACTTTACCCCAACTATCTCATTTTAATTCACCTTCCCTTACATGCATTTCTTCCTATTTGCATCAATAGTTTCTTCCATATAGCCTATGTCCATTGAAATTGACAAATCAAATAGCAGGTATAGCAGTAAAAGCATTTACAACTGAAAATTAATAAAGTTGACTAAATAGCATTAATAGGACTTACAGTTGCCCCAATGATTAGATGTAGGTGGAGGGAGCAAGGCAAGACTGCGTACCTTGAGATTTGACACCTCTTGAAAATACCACGTCTCCTATAATATATGTTTATCAAAGAATATATTTTGGGTGGGCTGCAATAGACAAACCCTTTAAGTGCACGATATAATTTCTCGAATGTAACAGTGTAATTTAAGTTGTAAGGACGTTATTGTCCAGAGCTGCATTTAATAAGGAACACTGCTCTACATTTTCCTATGGTGTTGTTTGCACATAATATATCTTTAATTTCCTGTCGAAAATTTTCTTAATACTAATGTATTCATTTAGAAAACAAATATCATACTTCAATGGATATGTGTTGATGCGTTTAAAAAATCAGCACCTGTTCAAATACTTTTGTTAATAACGAGAATGCGTTATATTAATGTGGAATCTTTAAAAGAAAGTCAATGAAACACTACAAGATTAGAGAATCTCTTATAGTTACTGATAATGAATATTAACATATATAATTCTAACTCTGTTTCTCTCTCTCTCTCTATATATATATATATATATATATA
>CABFPE010000025.1:332473-349670 GCA_900660155.1 Hofstenia miamia
TGCACGCTTCTAGATCTGAAATGTGTCTCGGATTGTATCTCTTCTCGCATTTGTTGGGAATGATTGAATACTTTCCTCTACAAAAGACTGCTCAGAGTTCTGGCACTATTTGCCATGCATAAGCAAAATTGTCATGACGATAGCACTGCTATCAAATTTAATGAAATTATTCCATCAATTGTTACTACTCTAAGCACCTACAGTTCAAAATGGCTTATACATTAGGCATCTAATTCTTTAAATAATTAATTTGAAATTATAAAAACGCATATGTTCTTTTAGTAATATTTTTTAAATAAATAATTTTGCATGTGATGATGTATCTCTAGAATTAATAATAAGAAATTTACTTAATCATGCTAAGCTAAAGGTGAAAAATCATTTGAAAATATTTCAAAAAATTGCATAAACAAAAATAAGTTTATTTGTTAATAATTATGAAATTCATACATTGTAGGATATCAAATTCAAATTTAATTTATTTATATTCACAGTTTATTCTTTATATCTTACATAATACATTACAGATCTTAAAATTTCAATCTATTCAATTTAGACAGTCAACAATCTTCAGATTTCATATGAAACAGGTAAAAATGTTTTGTAAACTTAACTTCCTATCAATAAAAATATAATATCGCTTATAGCAACTCACTAGATGCTGTTTATCATAATGCCGGCTGTTAGCTCCCAATTCATAAGCAAAAAGGAACAACATTATAATTTGAAGGGCTGAACTGTTGTCCTCCCAGGCAAATTTGGGACACCAGATACGAGTTCAGTAGGAGATCGTTTTTACCTTGTTCTCGTATGGGAACATTGGTAGAATTTCAGTTAATAAACATAGTAATCTCTACATGTTTCAGCTTATGTTTGGGGTGTCAATGACAATGTGTTGCATTATTCAGTCGGGAATACCATCAAACGAATTGCACGTCGAGATGCCTAGGTATTTAAATATTGATGGAAATCAAAGAAACGAGGTCAGGCATGTTCCGTTTCCAATGATGCAATGAGTGCGAGTGTTTGATTGGCGAGTGTTTCCTGTTGTTTGCTTGACAAATTATTCCCGTATGTTACCCCTGAATCCAACAGAAGAATTAGACAAACTCAATGGCGGTATCTTCATGTCACAATGTAATAACTGAATTGGAAATTTCAAATTATTTTCATAATTGAAATTATTTATTTGAATAAGAGGAATACATGTATATTTATCTACATAGAGTTTCAATAATACATTTATATTTATCTACACAAAGCATAAATTTAGAAATTTAACAAGGCTTGATGCAAAATATTTACCCCTTGGATCTCCTGGGACAAATATTGCACTCCCAGCACCCTTATTCCCTAGCCTCTGTCTCAAATATATTATCAAATTCATTATTTCAATTAGCAATTACCACGTACAGGCATCCAAATATATTAAAGAATTCGCGTAACTTGATGCGCTCATTTGTAAAATATAAGCTTTGAGAGCTGTCATGCAATGTATACGCTCAAAATGTCAGGATTCCTTTCCGGGGAATACTGCAAAAGCATAGAATCAAATAGATTATATGAAAATTATTAATATTTTTAGAAAACATTATTGTAGACCACTTTAATTGATTAAGACATATTAGATGTCTCCAAACATTTTTAAGGCCTGGGGGGACTTTCGTCTATTCATTTTGAAGTTTCTATTGTAATTAGAATAGTGATGTGTCGTGGTGAAAAAATTATTCTGTCCTGACCTGTTTCAGTTAAATTAAATTTAACCAGATTAATCTTGTTTTCAACCTGATATTAACCTGTTTTCAACCTAGTTTTATGGAAATATATCAAATTAATCAAGGAATGAAAAGAATACACTGTATATCTGCATGAATGAATTTATGCAAAGCTAATGCATAATAAAATCAATACACTTTAGTCCCATTATTATAAAGAGCACCATCAAGACAGCAGCGCTGTTTGGAAACAATGAAACCTGCTGATAAGAACAGTCTTTCTGACGGTTCGCTGCATGCTGGTGCTTAAAAAACTTTTGAGGCGTCATTCAAGAAATTAACAATGCTCCATTGCTTTCTCACAATACAGATGCTGTATACCAAATTAATATGCTATGGGTGGAGTGGATCAGATTGAAAAAGATATTGCTAATTAGAATTTTGAAGCAGTGGGGAAGAAATGACAGAAAAACGGGGTAACTTGAAACACTTTGTTTAATCAACAGATATCAATTATATTCAGAGATATATTACATTAAGATTGTATTAGAACGATCACCTGATAACATATGGACTCCGACACACACACACACGCGAGCTCACACACACGCACTCTCTCTCTCTCTCTCTTGAGCAATGCTCAACCATGCTTAGTTCATTCATCCATTCTCATTGCATCGTTTTCAGTGCCATTTTAGATATCACGTCATGCCTCGTGAATACGTGAAAGGCAACAAGAGATCCTACCAAATTTACGACCCGAATGATTTCGAGGCTGCTTTAAAAGAAGTAGGTAAGCTAAATCTCTCAGAAAATCAAGTGCAAAATATGGGATCAGTCTCATGACACTGAGTCGCAAATGACGTGGTTTGCATGTGAAGAAACCTGTTACTCCTCCTGCTCTCACCAATAAGAGGAAGGATCCATGGTGATTACAGTGCAGCAGGTGACCGCATGGGCTATGGGTTTTCCCAAGCGTGACTTCCGCCGTCGCATCAAGTCTTACTTGGATGCAAATCATCGCAGTGTCTACAGTTTCAAGAAAAACTTACCTGGAATTGACTTCGTTAACAGTTTCTGTGAAAGGAGAAACTTTACAATAAGAAAACTAGGTGATATCAAAGTTGCAAGCGCTTCAATTTCATCAGATGATTCTTTGACAACTTTTCAACAGCTGGTGACATCGCAACAGAAAACATGTTCAACTTCAACAAGACCTTTGTTCCAGACGATCCTGGTGTGGCAAAGGTGCTTGTACAAAGAGGAAAACGTAGAGAGGAGGTCCCTCTGATGCAGTGTATGCAATAATTAAGTCTGGCTGTCTTGAAATGAAGATCCTTGAAGCATGGTTTGTAGATGTCTTCCTTGTAACTGCCCGCAGCAGACCTGGCAGAAAGCTGTTGGTTACTGACAATTTTGCAAGCCTCAAAGGTGATGCAGCTAGTCAAAAAACATGCCATCTATTTTACTGCTCTGCCACCAAACGCAACTCATGTTCTTCAATCTTTGGATGTCACAGTCTTTCACCCAATGAAGNTTCCAATGATGCAATGAGTGCGAGTGTTTGATTGGCGAGTGTTTCCTGTTGTTTGCTTGACAAATTATTCCCGTATGTTACCCCTGAATCCAACAGAAGAATTAGACAAACTCAATGGCGGTATCTTCATGTCACAATGTAATAACTGAATTGGAAATTTCAAATTATTTTCATAATTGAAATTATTTATTTGAATAAGAGGAATACATGTATATTTATCTACATAGAGTTTCAATAATACATTTATATTTATCTACACAAAGCATAAATTTAGAAATTTAACAAGGCTTGATGCAAAATATTTACCCCTTGGATCTCCTGGGACAAATATTGCACTCCCAGCACCCTTATTCCCTAGCCTCTGTCTCAAATATATTATCAAATTCATTATTTCAATTAGCAATTACCACGTACAGGCATCCAAATATATTAAAGAATTCGCGTAACTTGATGCGCTCATTTGTAAAATATAAGCTTTGAGAGCTGTCATGCAATGTATACGCTCAAAATGTCAGGATTCCTTTCCGGGGAATACTGCAAAAGCATAGAATCAAATAGATTATATGAAAATTATTAATATTTTTAGAAAACATTATTGTAGACCACTTTAATTGATTAAGACATATTAGATGTCTCCAAACATTTTTAAGGCCTGGGGGGACTTTCGTCTATTCATTTTGAAGTTTCTATTGTAATTAGAATAGTGATGTGTCGTGGTGAAAAAATTATTCTGTCCTGACCTGTTTCAGTTAAATTAAATTTAACCAGATTAATCTTGTTTTCAACCTGATATTAACCTGTTTTCAACCTAGTTTTATGGAAATATATCAAATTAATCAAGGAATGAAAAGAATACACTGTATATCTGCATGAATGAATTTATGCAAAGCTAATGCATAATAAAATCAATACACTTTAGTCCCATTATTATAAAGAGCACCATCAAGACAGCAGCGCTGTTTGGAAACAATGAAACCTGCTGATAAGAACAGTCTTTCTGACGGTTCGCTGCATGCTGGTGCTTAAAAAACTTTTGAGGCGTCATTCAAGAAATTAACAATGCTCCATTGCTTTCTCACAATACAGATGCTGTATACCAAATTAATATGCTATGGGTGGAGTGGATCAGATTGAAAAAGATATTGCTAATTAGAATTTTGAAGCAGTGGGGAAGAAATGACAGAAAAACGGGGTAACTTGAAACACTTTGTTTAATCAACAGATATCAATTATATTCAGAGATATATTACATTAAGATTGTATTAGAACGATCACCTGATAACATATGGACTCCGACACACACACACACGCGAGCTCACACACACGCACTCTCTCTCTCTCTCTCTTGAGCAATGCTCAACCATGCTTAGTTCATTCATCCATTCTCATTGCATCGTTTTCAGTGCCATTTTAGATATCACGTCATGCCTCGTGAATACGTGAAAGGCAACAAGAGATCCTACCAAATTTACGACCCGAATGATTTCGAGGCTGCTTTAAAAGAAGTAGGTAAGCTAAATCTCTCAGAAAATCAAGTGCAAAATATGGGATCAGTCTCATGACACTGAGTCGCAAATGACGTGGTTTGCATGTGAAGAAACCTGTTACTCCTCCTGCTCTCACCAATAAGAGGAAGGATCCATGGTGATTACAGTGCAGCAGGTGACCGCATGGGCTATGGGTTTTCCCAAGCGTGACTTCCGCCGTCGCATCAAGTCTTACTTGGATGCAAATCATCGCAGTGTCTACAGTTTCAAGAAAAACTTACCTGGAATTGACTTCGTTAACAGTTTCTGTGAAAGGAGAAACTTTACAATAAGAAAACTAGGTGATATCAAAGTTGCAAGCGCTTCAATTTCATCAGATGATTCTTTGACAACTTTTCAACAGCTGGTGACATCGCAACAGAAAACATGTTCAACTTCAACAAGACCTTTGTTCCAGACGATCCTGGTGTGGCAAAGGTGCTTGTACAAAGAGGAAAACGTAGAGAGGAGGTCCCTCTGATGCAGTGTATGCAATAATTAAGTCTGGCTGTCTTGAAATGAAGATCCTTGAAGCATGGTTTGTAGATGTCTTCCTTGTAACTGCCCGCAGCAGACCTGGCAGAAAGCTGTTGGTTACTGACAATTTTGCAAGCCTCAAAGGTGATGCAGCTAGTCAAAAAANGTTTCAAGAAAAACTTACCTGGAATTGACTTCGTTAACAGTTTCTGTGAAAGGAGAAACTTTACAATAAGAAAACTAGGTGATATCAAAGTTGCAAGCGCTTCAATTTCATCAGATGATTCTTTGACAACTTTTCAACAGCTGGTGACATCGCAACAGAAAACATGTTCAACTTCAACAAGACCTTTGTTCCAGACGATCCTGGTGTGGCAAAGGTGCTTGTACAAAGAGGAAAACGTAGAGAGGAGGTCCCTCTGATGCAGTGTATGCAATAATTAAGTCTGGCTGTCTTGAAATGAAGATCCTTGAAGCATGGTTTGTAGATGTCTTCCTTGTAACTGCCCGCAGCAGACCTGGCAGAAAGCTGTTGGTTACTGACAATTTTGCAAGCCTCAAAGGTGATGCAGCTAGTCAAAAAACATGCCATCTATTTTACTGCTCTGCCACCAAACGCAACTCATGTTCTTCAATCTTTGGATGTCACAGTCTTTCACCCAATGAAGTTGGTGTGGCGAGACATCTTGGAAAATTTTCGGAGGGAATCGAGAAACAGGGGATCATTCCCAAAGGAACATTTTCCCATTAAGCTGTCAGAATTATGGCACAAAATGAAGCTAAAAAATGTTGCCTTGATCTCCGGTTTCTACTGCACGGGCCTCCATCCTTTGAACATGGCTGAGCCATTGAAGAGTTTTCCCGGAGGAGCAGATTTGACATGAGGTGAAATTGGGAGGAAATTGAACAATGTTATCGTCGCTTTGATAAGGGAAACAGAGGTGAAGGAGACAGCCAAGAAAAGAAGAAAAGAGAGCCGAAGATTCTGCCTGGCCTAGATTTGGCCACTGAGACAGAAGTTGCTGGACCTTCAGGAAGGTGCGCATCTGGTGGACCATCCCAATCTACTCTATTGATTTATTGAGTGAGGACGGTGAATCCGGCAAGGACAATGACAAATAATATTCTTGCTCCTCCTGCCAGTGTGATTATAAGACCTATACCAGACCTGATTGGCTGCAGTCATCAATCAAGAAGTCGTCCGTAATTGTTATTCAAGCTTCAGGAAACGATGCAATCTCTGTTTGGAGCAAGATTGTGAATATTTTGAACAGTTGCTGTGAAATTGCTGTTATTTACCGTGATAAGTCATAATCAGTTATATTTTATTGAAGAATAGCAGTGTTTCAAGTTAGCCCCTATTACCAAAAAATATATCCTTTGTTTGGACTCAGCCTACGTTTTCAGTTGCAAATGTTTTTAAATGGTGAAAAGTCCATTTTGTTGATATTACATAGCATTCAATTCATGAGTAGTCTCTTGATTCTGGGTGAATAACTTCCAATACTTTTTTAAACAAATACTAAAAAAGTGTTTCAACTTACCTCGTTTTATGGTACTTTTGTATCACTGGTTGATGCATGGCCATAGATATATTTCTCATGGATTTTATTCAAATAACCTAGTACAGAGCAATCCAATTACCACATGTTTTACTTAGACTTTGAGTTTAGACGTAAGTTTGTACATCAATATATCTAAGCAAACATTTATAACATAAAATAGAAATAATAATTGAAGATGTTCAAAATCTAAGAAAGCCACAGTATAAAGGAATGTCTCATCTCGTGCCTAATCATTGCAGGTGCACCTCTTCTCAAATGGCTTATTGTCTGTACAATAGGTATTTGAAGAATTGGAATACTTTGCGGGTTTTTATTAAAAAATTATTATTTTCAAGTACTTCGGTCACAGGAATAATTTCTATCACAAGCATTCACAATTACAAGGAAGCACATTTGTCAATAGATAGGTTACTTCTTTTTGTCAGCATCAAGTACTTTTTTAAGAAAATTTGTCTATAATATGCCAAATACGTCCATAACATTAGACGAAATGTACAAAATTATGTTATATATGCATTAAGTACTTGAGTACAAAAATAATAATGTTAATTTGAAACTTAGGTCTAAAATAGTTATTACTTAATAATTTATTTTGTACAACCTGTTCTTAAGTTAAAGGGAACTTATATATATATATATATATATATATATATATATATATATATATATATATGCAATTCAAAAGTGGTCATTCTGTTTCAGTTGACAATTTATGTGTAAAAAAGAAATATGATAATTAAATAAATGAACACTCACCTCTTCAGTTGATAATTTCCTCTAGAATGAGTAAAATAAAGAATTTTAATACAAGTAAATATCTTAATATATTATACACTAATACAAAATGCTTGACTTTTTCGTATTTATTTAATTTCTAAAACTATATTATTGCGCTCTACTATTTTCAGAACAAAAACTTACTAGACATTTGCTTGAATAAAAAGTTGATAATATGTCCTGCTACATGCTAATTTTTTTACCACATAATTCAACTTATTAAAGAATAATTCTAAATCACTGTAAACACAAAAAAATCTAAAATTCATTCAGGTAGTCAAATGAGGTCATGGCAAATATAGTTAAATTTCAATTTCTGTAACTGAGGACACATGACAGCTCAAACATTTTTTAATAGTTTGTTTTCACAAAGCTAAAATTTCATTAGAGTGCACAGTGGGGCAGAAATTCAAGTTTGGAAAAAAATATTATGATATTGGGAATATTTATTTATTATGCATAACATTGTTTCCAATGACACAATAAAGTTTTAGGAATATTGATAATGAGTGATCATTTTATGTTTTTGATGTATTTTGTGTCTAAATTTTTTCATAAGTACCCGCATATCACAATTCAATGATTTCGTTTGTTAAACAAGGTTTTTTCTCATTATGTTCAGAAGATATAATGGCAATCAACTCGAAACTTTAAAATTTAATATCACTAAACTATATCCATTCGAAAACATGCACTGGAATGGATTAATTCCACTATTGTGTTGTGACTGAGGTTTCAAATTTTACTATCTCAATAACTCGAAACGTGTTTTTATAACTTAGCCCGTTTTATTCATGTGATCTTCATATATATACATATATATGGTGTAACAAAATTTTCTCCCCATTGGATAAATAGATTGAACAATACGTGTATCAAAATTTTGTTTCGTGTTAAAACGAACCAGTGCTTTGACTAAACTGACTTAACTCTCCTTTGCATTTGCTATCAACGCATTGTTTAGAATATTTATTAGAAGCATTATTTTTTCATAATTACGCATGCAGCCAGAGTTTTTGTCCAAAAGTACGTCATTTTATTTGATTATGTCACAAGTTTTTTGAGACCTTATTTTTGAACACGCTTGATAGTCTCAATGTACGATCAAACAATTTGTATCAGTTCCTCAGACAGATCAAACTTCTGAGGAAGTGATGGCTACACTCTCATTTGTAACGAAAGTTTGACCCCATGTGGAGACATTTTTGTTTAAGTCCCCTCAAACTATATTCTCCCTCTGTATATTGACATTATCAAAGATAGACGTATATTCCCTTGTTCGGACAACGGTGAATTGATGCAAAGTGGAGCAACCTGTCATACCGCTCGCGCAACTCTCAGCCAACAAGACAATAATGCCGTCAAAGTCTGGAAGTATTGGCCCGGCAATTCACCGGATCTGAGCTCTGTGAGCCCTGTGCAGGACTCTGTTTTCAAAAAGCCTAGCACAAAGAACCGGGATCAGCTAATTTTGCGAGTCAGGGACGAATGGGAGTCAATCACACAGACCGAGCTGTGGAACTTGAGACTCGTTCCGTTCGCAAATTTTTCAGTGTTTGGAAAATGAAGGTAAGCATATGAACTATTCAGATAATTGTTGTCTTATTGTTGTAGAATTGATATTCAGTGTATTAGAACTCATGTTTCTGCAATGGATTATATATATATAGACAATACGTGTTTTCACACATGATTAGTACGCGCTTTTTTTGAGAGGGATAAAAGTAGTATTTTGCAGGCATAGGTTTTAGGAAGACCGTGTCTGTCCACCCGATGCCTGTTGTATTAGCGTCCTTTCCTTAAGTTATAACTATGCATATTCAAGATATATTTTTATTAAAGAGAAATTGAGCGCCTCTTATAGATATTAAAATTCAAGTACAGAAGACAAAAGATTAATTTCTTTGCATTGCTTAATTTGGTAGTAATTTTGAGAATTATTATTGAACAAAAATGTTTTCCTAATGTTATTTGAAAAAAAATATTTCTAAGGAATTAATTAAATATTTTTTCCAAAAATTGAACTTCAAAAGAAGAAAACATAATTGACGTTTCATTTCTGAAATTTTTGTCATATTCAGTAGACGCTCCAAGTTTATTATAATAAAGAAAGAGAGAAAAATTGCAAAACAATTTTTGTTTTAAATATGCCTTATATATAATGAAATATAATGATAGATTTGTGTATAAATGAAGTAAAAGATTTTCTAATTGGAATAATTTATAGTCCAATAATATTTTAACTTTGAGCAATAAATTCAAAAGTGATCTTCTGGACTTATTAAGGATGCAATATCATTTGCTGAAGCCTGTCTTGATTCCTGTATCTTTTCATAGCTGATGCAATGGAATTATTTTAGTTGATGAAGTAGTTGTGGAATCTGGATTGATTAGCAGAAGTTATTATTTCAACAAATGGCTACATTGTCAGCCAACTTTGGAAATAATTCATTAAACAAAAATAATTTCCATAAATGCAATGTTGGTTTACCAATATTTTGCAAATGTAAAATTAAAACTTATTCTAATTTCTTGTTAAATGTATGTCTAATTGACACTCCATTTTTCTTGAAAATGGCCAATAGTAGTCTTATTGAGTGGATTTGATCACGAAGTATGATAAAGAGCCCAATTACAAAAAGTGTGGAGTGTGGTTATTTCTGTTGTATTTTTTCCTGATAATATGCAGTGTAATATTTTGTTTCTCTTTGATTTCTGTTGTAAGATAGACACTATTTAGAAGATGTTGCATTTAGAGTGATGACTCTATACTAGGAGAATCCATATTTATGATAGGTCAATATGCATGTTTTGCATGTTAAATTTTTAGACCTAGCTATCATTCCTGGATAGATTGTAATGTGAATTCATTTTAAGTGAATTTGGATCAGAAATAAATATCTGTGATTTCAAATAGAAGCCTATTGTTTCAATGATTTCTAGTATTTTCACTTGGAGAAGCATGTCAATTACTAAACTGTAATCCTTTATAATTCTTGTTTATTAGCATGGTGTGCAGTACATGATGCATTAAAGTAAGAGTAATTCCTCCAATGACTACAGTAAGTTTGTGCAAGTGTTCCTTCATCCATTATTTTATTGGTATTATGTAACAAGGAATCAGTTTGTTGAATGAGTTTATTTTTCAGTGGTATTCAGATTGAGGGTAAATAAGTTTAATCACATTTGCTTTTAGTGAGGTTGGCAACAGTATCCATTGAAGAAATCATAGGTTGTATTTTGATGATAAACAGACCTAATGCAGAGGTATACAACTTTGAAGCTGGATGATGAAAAATTAATGCTGATCTTTGTGATGTTAGAATTACTCAATGATAATTTGCAGCTAAGGTAAATATGACCAAAATAACATCTTGCTACTCCTAGGATATGGTAATATTTTTCAATTATCAAAATGAGTTATTTCAGAGATGTTTGCCACCAAGTGTGGGGAGACAGGGAGGTTAGATTTACTTTTATGCTTCCCTTGGGGCATGTATCTCACAAAAGAGTCATCTTTGGTTTTGCCAATTTAGAAGTTGCCTCATTGATGACAAAAAGTATCCATGATGATGGAGATTAAGTGATAATTCTTGAGATACATTTACAATGACTGGGTAGAGAAAGTCTGTTGGTTGATGTATAGGTTTGAGTTTGAATAAAAAGTTGAGATTTAGCATTTATACAAAATATTTTTGGAGAAAAGTTTGCAAGCTAGCTGAGGCTGGTACATGTGCAGGCAGTTTACATGGATAGTACATTTGAGGAGGCCTTGCTTCTGATTATGTGCTTTTATTTGAGTGAGAATTAGTGATTGATTATTATTTTAATTACATATTTTGAATGTTGTCCATTAGTACAAAGGAGTAGGTCTTAGTGTGAAAGCAACTAAGTTTTGTAGAAATTCTCATGAAACTCCATTTTTTTACTCTGATTCCTGCAACTTTTTATGTGCAAAGCAACCTAATATAATCCATTTGATATTGTTTACAATTTGCTGAATCTGTTTCAATTGAAAGACCATAATTAAAAAATGAATTATTATTTTATTATATACTGTACAATGTTTTAAACATGGCATAATAACTTGGTAGAATTCTCGATTTACCAGATGAGCAACCCTAATATCAATAATATTGAAGAAGATTTTTATATTAGAATGCAGTTACCTTGCCTTGGCTAATTGTTAATTTCTCTTGAAATTAGATTTTCTGAAAATAAGAATTCAATCTCTTATTGCTGCAACCCATCAAAAATTAAATCTCTAAATATAGTAAATCTTTTGCAGAGCAATTGAGAATATTTCTATAAAATAACAGATTCATGGTTTTGAAGTAAATGTTTTAAGCTGGTTTACCTACTGGAATTTGAAAAACAATGATGAAATCAACAGTATAAACCAATTCCCTGAAATACTGAATTTGACAGATTTGCTTTCTGTCATTAATGAAGATGTTTTGATCTTTCTAACACTTCTCACCACCACTTGTAGCATGGAAATTCTTTCAGTGTAAAGACATGGATTAGAGCAAGTGAGTACAATAAACATTTACAATGACAAGGTAAAAGCTAAAAGATAGACTTGTTGGGATATTTTTTGATATTTCTATGCATGTAGATATAGCTGCATAGGTTTTTTCCATTTTCTTTGAGTTGACTTAGGTTTGCTCCTATAGAAACAGTGTTTGCTTGAGCTCAGCTTACACCTATTGAGTGTGGCATAATTGGCCAGAAGGTGAAAAAAAGAAAAGATTAAAATAATTTTGTGATTTAAGTTTAATTATTTTTTATTATGCTTTTTTATCAATTACTTTTTAGCAGACTAAATATTAATACAGTAATAGTGCCTGTCAGCAAACCAGTTGGCAAAAAGTAACAACCAAAAATGCTAAACCAATTAATAGGCATGTTGCAGATAATTAGAATATTACATTATCAAATCAGAAATCATCAAAAAACAGGTACATGTTGTTTGGTTGTTGATTTTAATATAAAAATGATGTAAAAGTTAAAACAGATGATAAATTAAATCATTGTGGAGTTATCTTTGTATAGTATCAGGTTTAATCACTAATATACAGAGAAAGCTAAAAATTCAAGCACATGAGTAATATTCCAGGACCCTGAGGACAATTACCTGGACTTCAGTGATTATCATAATCAGACTACAACTTATTACATCTTCATCATTTAGCTTTCCCCATTTATTAAATTTTGTCTTTAGGTTAGGCATATGAAGAGGGGTTTTTCTCAATTTAGCTTTATTATTAATTCAATTCATAATGTTAACAAATGCCACAAAACAGCTGGATATCTACTAGGTTACTATCTTATTTTGGGTGCAAAATCCTAAGGCATAACAAACATTATTATGTATATGATCACTGAGGGTTATCAACTAGTTCTTGGTTTCAGGGTTCTGTTTCAGGTTTTGACCCTGTCTTCTACTGCCACCAATCTAAATTGGAAGTTTTGTTGACTTAAAACAATACAATCAAGTTGTAGATAATAAGTAAATATATCAAAAGCACCAAGAATTTGGGAAGCAGAACTTAATATGGAATCATGCGAGTAAATGAGATTAATATTAAGAATGAAAATAGTAAAAGTAAAGCTAACTCTAGTCAATCTCAACCAAGTGCAAATTCTACATGAGATCACTTTATGAAAGTTATTAATTTTGACTACTCTCTATCTGTTTTGTGTCCTCCCAGTTAGATTGGTCATAAATATGCAATATGTAATAGTACTTGCATTTCCTTAATGTTGTACTGTATCATTTGGAATGATATTCTATTCCTTTGCTATGTCGCATTCATAAACATTGATGCACAAACCAACTTAATAGAGTGCTGTGCAATTTCCTTAAGCTTAATACAGTGTTCAACTATATTTATAGTTACTAAGAAACTAATTAATAAGACAGTGACACAACAATAAAGTTGAAGATTCAACTAAGCAAGATTTTGGTGACATAGAATTGGAAGGTGGCCAATGCATGGCCACATAGATTAACTCAAAGTAATCCTCCAGAGTGATAAATGCAGTAATCTTGATGTAAGCTTCTTGTATTTGAACCTTCAAAAAGATTTGCAAAATTCAGTGAAATTTACTACTATCATAGAGTATATCATCAAGACATGTGAGCAAATGTGTATCTCTTCTGGGAGAATTTGATGCATAATCTAAATTTGTCTATTTGCTTAATAAAGAAGGTTGGAGATGAACAGGGACTGCTAAATTTCCTGCTCAAGCCATTGTTAAGCAAATCTGAATAGGTATTGCATACATTATGATATGTTTGCTGGATCATTTTGTTAAATGCAGTCTCAAATATGGACCAGCAAGCTGCATGGCATAGCTTTTGAGTACTCAGTATGCTAAAAACTGAAACTTGAATGATAGTGTAAAACTTGATCAAAAACATGGAAAATATAACTTGAACTTGGAATTATTGCAAAATATACATATATATTTTTTTTACCCTAAAACACATTTTATTAGAAAAAACTTGATTGAATTAAAAGTTTTCTTCAAAAAAGTACTTGAACTTTAAATCAAAACATAAAAACTGAAAATTGGACCAAGTAACTCAAACTCAATTTGAAAGCTCTGCTGCATAGTAACATTCCATTCAACATTACACCACTAGTAACTGGGCACAAGTTAGAGAGTCATCAAGCATAATGCCCAATGATATAATAATAGGTTGAATTGTGACAAACATTTTATTGCTTGGTTGCAGTTATAAATACATTTATTTAAATGGTTAAGAAACACGCCACAGTGGCAAAATAATTAAATATGCATCTTAATTGTCCTTGGGGTTAAAAATTGCATTGCAGCAATTAGGTTAATTTGTGCAACCTTAGGAAAAAAGTTGTAAAATCAAAATTAGGTTGGCAATTTTTGGAAAAAAATTGGCAAATTTTTCAAATAACTTTCAAATTTTCTAAAATTTACCAAACCTTGCAAAGATTTGGCAATTATTTGTCAGCCCTTCCAATTTTTTTCAAATAATCCTACAAGTTTTTAAGAATATATCAAGAATATTATCCAATACAATATTATGAATTTTATCTAACATTCAATAAATTTGGCAGCCAAGAGCTTACAAAAGCAGTTGACAGACCTGCTTCCACAGTATACATAAATCTGTGTACAGTTAGTAATCAAAGCCAATACTGTGGAAAGATATTTCGGGAGTGCTTCTCTCATCACGTTTCTCGAAGAAACCACAGGTAAACTGTCTAAAAAGTACATATACTTATTACCTTATGAGAAATTTAAGAAACTTCCACACATTTTTGTAAACATCATTTGAATGAGTCCCCACTACAATACAAGAAAATGCCATAGATTGATACCTATGGGCTATTTTAGTACTCTTTGCCAAGATGTTTGTAGTTGGCCACGTCCTTGTTTGTGCTCTCCATCAGCACCTAATGAAATCAGCACCATTCTGATATTTCTCCAATTCAATATTATACACAGAATAGAATAGCTGTATGCTGGCATAGATAACTAAATATAAATATTTAGTTATCTATGACACACTGGTCAACTCAAAACTGTTAAGTAAGTACATTAATGACACAAAATGTTAGATGTTTTGTAATCCCAAGGCATTTGTAAAATGCTGTGTAGAATCATCAAAAGTCAATTCTGCTAAATCTCAACAGCAATGAAGCATCATCCAAACACCATGGCGTGGGTTGCCTTTCTCATCATTGTAGTGATTCATTGATATTTCTCGAGAAGTGCAGTGAGATAAACAGAACAAGTATATCAGCATTCTGAATGAAAAGCTCAACATGTTTTAAAAAATGAAATTTCTCTTTCAAATTCTGGAAACTGGCGGATCTAGGCGGGGGACTTCTGCTAGGGATTGACCAGCCACCAATTATGGTGGTATAGTTAATAGAGTCCTGAGGAAATTGGCCTGATCTCGATACCAGAACCATGTGACTGGTGATGATACCGGGAACAAAAAACACAACATGAGAAAGGATCAGTACGAAACCAGAACTAACTTTTCAATTTCAACTGAGACTGGGACCATTTTGATTTAATATTCAATATTATGTCATATACTTGATAATCTAAAATATCTTCATTTATTATTCATTTTGATTAATATTGCATAATTTTAACACATTATAATTTAGCACTGGACCAGAAATAAATATAAATTAACATATTTCTAAATGAATTTGAAGGAACTCAAATTCAATAGTAGAAAGTCTGGAATAAAAAATCATGAAGACCTTTAAACTGCTTTTATAATATGTAGAGAAATATATGAGAAATCAAAATTTAGTCAAATCTAGAATGAAAATTCATGCACAAATCGAGTTTTGGAGTTTTACTACCCCCAACAGAAATTTCTAAATCCGCCCCTGAACACTACCACTGATAGAATATGTAGAAAAATAGCGCAGGAATAGCTGAATGTTAAAACAAGCATTACACGGAATATTTCTTCTGCAAAATGTTTCTGTCGCGCAATGGCGTATGAAACTTGCTACTGACTGTTATCTTAATACATGGCATAAAAATTATTTTAACGGTTGTTCTAAATGGCCTAGTATTTTTATGTCATTTTGAAATTTTTTTATATGGTAAGGCAATGCACACTGTAGTGCTGCTATTCTTCAACTCCACAGAAATTTCTCCATGTACAAATTATTACTAAATAAAGATTAACACCTTATTGTTTTTTGAAAGACTTGCATGTTTTTGAAATTTTGAACAGTACTTGGAAGGATTTTTTATTTCTTATTTTGAAATGTTTGTCAAGCTTTCCATGCTATGATAAAATGCTTGTAAATAGCGCCATGCAAAATTTTCAAATGAGTCTTTTATTGTCACTAGGAATGCATTGTCTAATGAAGAGGAAGGTTTGCAATTTTGTTCAGAATTTCTTTTATTTTTTTTTCGATTTGAATTTTGTGATCTAAGTTAATCCATATCTTAATTGCTGTTTGGTGAAAGTCATAATGTTTATCTAAGTATAAAAATTGTTGAAAACGTTCATTTATTTTAATATATTGTTTTAAAAATGAATTTGCTGGTTGACCAAATTTAAATTTAAATAATATTGATACGTTAGGCACTTGAATTTGGTAGTAAGGGGATAACAGTTTGTATCATAATCGGTAATTAGATGTCATAATTGTCATGTATTTTAGTGGATAAATTGAAAGTTTTAGACAGAAGGATACGACATTTTGAATTTATATTTCTATAAAAGAATGAAAATTATTGAAAGTGAGATAAGCAGAGTGCAATTATTAATTGTTTGTGGTATTTATTTAAAATATTTCATAGATGATAAAGATACGTAACTCCAAAAGCATTTTTTTAAATTTAGTCATTAAGAATTGTTCGATATTTAAATCATTGTCAATTTCAACACCTAAATAGTTAATAGACTCGCTTTGCTTACATTATTTATATTTGCTTGTTATATATATATATATATATATATGTGTATGTATATGGGCTTTGCATACAAAATTTTCAAATATCTATAGGGCGCCGGATACAAAAGGTGTTCTTATTGTACTCCTCAACATAAATACTATAAAAACTTTGATC
>CABFPE010000025.1:352480-365572 GCA_900660155.1 Hofstenia miamia
TTACTAAATTATTTGAAAAAATACTGCACATACAAATCGACCAACTCCTTTACAAGTGATGCAATTATATCAATTACCGAAAAAATATCCTGTAGCAACTCTCAATTTTTATCCAGTTGTATAGAATTTTGAAATTTTGCGATTAAACATGATGAAATTACGAATTTCATCAAAATTCAATCAAGAAAAGCTAAAAAATTTTCATTCACTCAGTCGTTATTTGACCAGTTTTAGACCGGTGCCGGTTGACCCGACCGGTTTACACCTATGGTTTGAATCATATTCGAACTGATGCACTGACTTAAACATTTGTGGTAATATCTTGAGCCCACCAGCTCTACTGTCGGTTGGAATTAAACAAATATTTATCAGTTTCATGATGTAACCAAATTTCTGAAATTGAGAATATTGCAATTTAATCTATCTAATCTATTAAGTTAAAAATTCATTTCTGTTTGAAATGAAACGTCTAGCATTGAGATAAACGAATTTGTAGTTACTGCAGTATATTTTCTATTTTAGTATATTTTCTTCTAGAATTGATTCTGGTTTCACTTTAATATCTTCGACAAGAAGTAATCTTATGAAATATAAATATTTTTTGAGGTGATTATGAAGAAAAGTACTTAATTTAACTGCATAGGAGCAATATGTTAAATGCATACGTTTTGAGACGTGTGAATGCGCATTATATAATATAGAGGTACATTTTGTAACATATATAACGAAATTTTTCCGTTTTTAAAACATATTCAAGAAAATTTGGATAGAGGATGCGTCGGAAGAAGAGCTTTGAAGAATTGACAGATTTGAGATAGGCGACATTCAGGATTCGAATTGAAAGATTAGAAATTAAACAAGGTTGGATCCTTTTATGACTTGACTGACATGAGCAATACCTTGATGAGATAAGTGGATCCCATCACGAGCGAATTTGAAAGCTTTTGAAAACAGAAATAACATTCAATCTTTTGCCAGATAGACGCGATAAGTTTTCATTGGATCTAGCAATGCTAGGATTTTTGTAGGGCAGAATGTTTACAGATTGGAGTAATTTCTAGGAGGTAGATGAACAGCAGATTGAATTTTCGACGGATTAGAGATGCGAGATGGTTGATAATTAGCTGAAATTGGTTGATGTTAGTAGATTTGTGTTTATAAAGACGGAGTTAATGGGCAAAAGTTGACAAGAGTTGTTACCAGGATATGAATGAATTGCCATCATTTTATTTGGAAACAGATTATAAGAAAGGACATTTTCCAAGATGCTGCTCCCGATGTTGAGAAAAGTTGTTCTAAGTTTGATGGACTAAATAGATAAACTAGGTTTGCTATGATTGTGTTGTTCAAGGATATTTCAAGGTGGAGGTGAGCAGTTTTTAGGATTATGTCTACTGAAAGATTCATATCAATAAGGAGAAGGCCAAGGGAATCTGAAGTTTATTACATTGAGGGAAGTGTATGATGGAGTTTTTCTAACAACTTTGAAAGAGTTGGGCTAGTTGCAGTGTCTGATGTTGAGCAGAAAGAATGCTTGAAAAGGAGCAAGAGAGCTTCAGCAGTGTTTTCTTAATTAAGTTGGTTTCTTTTTATATTTTACAAAGACATTTGCTACCTCCAGGAACATAGCACCAGCAAAGATGTTGCTTCTTATATTTGTCTGTTTGACAGTAAGAATTTCTAAAATATTGTACTGATGTTATTTTTCTAGATAATGAATACAAATGTGAAAAAATAAATCAATAAATGCTTTGAGATTCTGCTCTTAATAAATAGGCAAGTGTGGAAGAAATTCACCCTAGGTAACTCAATAGTTAAATAATCATGTAGTGAGAGATTAATCAAAAATAAAGGCACTGCTTTTTATTACTGCCATGCAAAAGTACAGATGACCTTATAAATATTTGCAATGAGTGTTCATTAAGTTATATTAACTATCATATTTAATACTGAAATTATAGTTGTTCTAAGAAACAAAAACTAATTGAAATTTTAATGACTATTGTAGTAACTTCACTAGTGTGTCACAACTTACTTAATAGTTGTTGTAGCATTTATTTAGAGGTCTAACAGCAATATTGAAAAAACCAACTACATTTATTTGACTGATGAGTGTAGACTGAAACTAGTCTTATAAATGTAGTTAGGTCAAATTTTGATGCTGCTCTAGAAACCATCTTCTCTTTCCAAACTGGCTGAGAATAAGCAATTGATTAAGTGAAGTCTTGGAAGTACAACACGGAAACATTTGATAGTGTCTTACATTTTTGATAGTGTCTCAATTTTGAATTTCTATCACAGAGTTTCAGCAATAAATAACACAAAGCAAAACTACACATTTCTTTATACCAGTTCTAGGTTGAGGCATGTAAGTAAATGTCACATGCACATTAAGTTAGTTTACAACTTATATGAAACTGTAACCCAAACTGCTTCCAGTAATAGAGAGATGATATCTAGTGCAGAGCTTACCACTCAGTGTAACTAATTTGGCAAATACTATTTACATGTTGATATCAATAAAATGAATGTAATAATGTTAGCTCTTAAGAAAGTGTTTAATAGAATATGTAAATGATAAGCTGTCTTCAGTGCAAATGTCTTGCAAAAACTTCTGAAACTTTGTTTTGTCAATTTTATTTATGGAAAAATTATCCAAGCCTAAAATATTTCCAACACTTTTCCAAAATATTTAAATTTGCAAATAAAGGAAGAATTACAATTAGACATGAGTAACAATTTAGTGCAATAATAATATTAAATCATGAGAGTTCCCATAAATCTGATTGGTTCACACAGGGGCAGAGCACTGGTCACAAAGTGCAGTAATTGATGATTCATGAATATGAGATGTTGAAAATGATTCATAAGCATAGGATGAGGTGTTTGACACAATTTATTAGTTTTTAGTGATTTATTAGATTTGGGATATATACTGGGGACAATTTATTTTGCATGCACATTTATTTCACTTTATTACATGCACAGCTGTTTTTTGTTAGTATAAATGACATTGTTTGCTGACTAATCAGTTTACTACATTGTGTTTGTGATAATCCACTGGTGAATAATGGGAAAAACCTTTATTACAATATGCAAATGAATAATTTTCTGATCTGTAAAAAAATTCCATGAATTTCTATTGCTTAGCTAGTCCTTTTTCATAATTTATTCACTTTTCAGGAATCTATACATTGCATGCAAAAGGTTACATTTCATTTTTTTCAAATGCATTTTCCTTGTAAAAACTCCTTATATTTAGTTTGTTTTCACTAATATCCAAAATACAAATAGAAAAAATATTTTTCCTACTTAAACATTAAAAAAAGGAAATATAACACATTGTATATGAACTGATTTTGTGCAGGTTGACTTGTTGTGTAGAGCTACACCACATCTAGCAACATTGCATGGGGTATCACTATATCATTTTGTAGTTTACATGGGAAATCATGATGCAAAAACTCATTATTACGGATATTCACCACATTCCAGCACATGTATACAAAATATGAATACATTAATTCACTTATCCAAATTAGTTCCACTTCTACACCAACTTCACCTTTCTAAATGTATAATTGCTTGTAAATGTGTAAACAAAAATAGTAAATGGTGGATTATTCATATGCAAAAATTACAGTCACATGGTATTTAGAACGCATATCACAAAAACTTTTGTGAAACAAATGCCAGTTAATCTTGTATTCCTTAAAATAATGAGAATAAAAGATGTGTAAAATTGACTAGTATTAATTCACTTAAGCAGAAATGTAAAGCAATGCTTGGTTAATGTGAAATATTACAATATAAATAGGCAGTGAAAACAAAATATGGGAAAGTATGCTAAATACCCTTTTATTTGTGTGTAAATGTATTTGAAATGACCAGCCCAAACTGCATTGCTTATAACCTTTGACCCACAAAGTTGTTTAGTCAGGAATTTGTTTAATTTCATTATGCTATATAAGGTATCAGCTGGTTCTGACTAGTGTTTAATTGTCATGTCAAGTATTATTCACTGTCAAACATCCTCTACCAGGCATTATCACTGTTTTTTCCTATGTTACTTTATAACATTGTTTGTGTACTTGTGGGTAGGGATTTACTAACTTAACACTGCTTTAGCTTTTACATAGTTCCATTAACTTAGATTAACAAAATATAACTATTCAATATTTAGGTAACAAAGCCATGCAGTATCTCTTCTAATGATCAATAGTGGGCATCTGCCCAAAGCTGATCTCTACAACCAGTTTCATTTGTTCACTGGTGATCCACTTGTATAGCTTGACATCATATTTAATATTCAAACCATAGTAAAGAAACAATATAAGAATTCCAAATGAATTTCTTTATCAATTGCTTACATTGAATTTAATCTATTTAATAGTAGTTCAGAAAAGTACCTGTTGATTTTGAATTTTAAATCATTTGTCTACTAAGATAATGGCTAAAAATAATGGAAGCAATTTTGCCCCCTTTGTTTTGACAAAAATAATATTATCTACAAATACTAATCTCTAATTAATTACATTTGTTTTTACTTGGTTGCATTATTCAAATTAATCTAAACAGATCATAGCTTTTTACAATGTATTTTTAATCAAAATTGTTTTTGATCTTATTCTTCTTAATCAACATTAGCAGCTTTGGATTAATTTGGATGATGCTACATTAGTCAGAATTTCATGCTATGTTCCCTTCTAATGTGGCCACTTTAAATTCATAAATCTACATGATAAATATTTTGTATTAATCAATAACTCATGTCATTAAACAGATGGATAGCTGCCCTTAGGCCTATGCTTTTTATATCCAAGTTGCTAAGGTGTAATAATAAGCTTTATTATACAAATGAGGTGCTGATGAGCCCCAAATTATAATACATGTTGTTTATTGTGATTGTCATCTTAGACAGTGTCAATCATGACCTTCAATTATGACAGCTAATTTACCAATTCATGCCAACCATATTGATTGCTTACATGTAATCAGGGTTTAGTGTGACATAATCCATGTGTGTGGTCAAATAAAGAGAAATTACAGACTAGCAATATAATAAATAACTTATTAGATGTCAACACATGGTTATTATCCTTTGATTATTTGTACAATTTTTATATAGTGCAGTTTTGATATTAATTACATTGGCAAAACAGTTTTACAAAAAATCAAAAGATGATCTCACATGCTCTAATTAATGCTGACATTCTGTAATATTAGCAGACAAAGAAAAAGAGGGAAAATTGCCAACAATGCTAACTAACAGGTACTTGCCAATTGTTTGATTGCATATGAGAATTTCATATAAATATGCAGTAATCAATGTAATTGTGATGAACAAATTTTACTGGATTTACTTTGTTATTTTAGTCAGGTTAATTTAATTATGTTAATGGAAAGCTAAAAGTTCGAGCATAAGAGTAGTCTGCAGGTGATCCCCAAATCTGGTTAAAGGTATTTCAGAGCAGCTGCATGATCCAGCCTTTCAAAAGTGTGGTGCAGCCAGTATCCAGGACTTCTGACATGCTCTTAAGTTAGGTTTACAAATAGGGGTTTTTTATCTGTTCTAGCTTTCTCTTCAATCAGTTCACTAATAAGAAATGTCATTCATAATTAACTATAGGCTAACCATTTTTAGATCCAAATTCTTACATTTTGATAAGAAGGTTTATTATACACATGAGGAGCCTCAGAGCCCTGGTCTTTGCTAGTTGGCATGTTCATTTATCTTATTAAATTATCTGAGTGTATGTCAATTGTTATTTTACTATTGACCAATTTACAATTCCTACTTTCTGCTGGTGGCATTAATTGCTCACATGTACCAAGGGCTGTCATGTATGATTATAGACATAGAGATATTACATGTAGGGAATTATAACAAATGAATGCATCAAGGTTGCTCTATCATTCTTTATTTACTCAATGCCAATAACAAGAGTAATCAATGCACTAAATTAATAGGTCACAAATCCCACATTGTCACTGAGAACACTATCCATGCACTGTGAGTTTGTTGGCAAACTATACAGTTTCCAAGAAGACAGGAGTGGTTACCAATGGGGAACTCTCTCTCTCTTGCATCAATCTGTGTCAGGTTTCAACCCTCTACCATCACTGACTCCCAACCTAAACAGATTGCAAAAAGTAATGTAACCAGAATCACTGGTGTAATACTAACACAACTTGATAGGGAGTGATCATGGAATCCCTGACACCCTTTGTCTGTAAGAAAAAGGAAATTTGTCTTAACAATTATACTTATTTCACTCAAAATAAGGGTTGACAAGATTCTACATGGTGACCATGACAGGCGCCCTACAATGCAAGCAAGAAGCCAATCATGAGTTAAGATGGATTTCTTCTCTGGAAACCCCAGAAACAAATTGATTCAAGAAGATGTACTTCTTATCAACTAAATACTGGAAACTCCTAACAATATGGCAACTAAAAACAGCAAGAAAGATGACAAACTCAAGTTAAGAAACATGTTTCTTCTCTAACTATGAACACAAATGAAAAATTAAGAAGGCAATTGACAGTTAACACCAAATAGTAAACCAAACCACAAAAACCTTAAGCTGAAACTGGAGATTAACACAAGGACTGCTCCAAGGTAAAAGTAAATATGGCAAACTCTAGATAGAAAAATAAAATTAAAGCAAAAACTCAAAAAACTCCCCAAACTCAAGACATAACAATGTCACCCAAAAGCTAAACTTCTCACACCAAAATGATACTACAGTCAGTAGCAATCCAAAACAAACCAACAATAGCTAAACTAACCCAAACAATCAACAAAAATAATGAAGAGAGAAAAGAATTAACAATACAAATCAAACAGTTAACACAAAGAATGTCTTAAGTAGAAGCAGCAAACATCTAAAAGGAAAGACTAATTAACAAAATGAGAGATGACACATGCACCATATTAAGAGAACTACAAATTTTATTTCAAAAACAAATTGAGAAACTCACCAAAGGAAACACAGAAATAAGACTACAAAGCAAAAGTCTACAAAAATTGATGAAGGAAATGCACAATGAAAATGTTCATCTAAGAGAAGACAATATGACAAAGCAAATTGAAATCAACAACCTCAGAGATGAACTGAGATTAATGCTACTAAATAATGACAAAACAAATAACCAAGAAACAGACATGACAAAACCAATAGAGAGAATGACAATACAAGAAAATACCAGAAAAATTAAATAAAACAAAACTCTCAAACAACACAATCACAGACATTGGGAAACCAGAGGAAACAGAAGAAGAATTCATAGAAAAAATGGTAAAAAATATAATGCAACAAGTCAAAGCAAATTACCACAAAACAACTGAATTAAAATGAACATTCCAAAATTCCATACTACCAGAGGAAAACAAAATCACTACACCAACATGCAAAGCAATCATTATAAAATTCATAGGAAGAATAGACACCCAGTCACCAACATTTAACAAATGGCTACAAATATTTGAAATGTGCATGAAAGAATGCAAAGCATCACAAAATGCAGCAGCCACACAATTCCTACTCTACTTTAGGGGCACAGCATACCAACACTACCTGGTATTAGACATCAAAACAAAAACAAACTATAAAAAACTGATTGGTGAATACCAGCTTTACTACAATGATGAAAGTTTTAAAAGCATATACAAAATGATTCTTAATGGAATCAAGATGAATAGGAGAGATGATTTAAGAAACTACATAACACAGGTAGAATGATTACTAAAGTTAAGTTCACAAGAATCAATCTACTCCAAATATGACCTATTCTCACACATCTGTAAAGGCTTACCTGAAGCAATACTCAAACAATTTGAAATAAAATGTGACACAGAAGACTCCTTAGACAGGATGATAAGAAAAGACTGGCAATCCAAATCACAATAGAAAACAATGCCAGAATAAACAAAAAATCAACAATTGTAAAACCAACTACACCAATATCAACAGTGATTACAAACAAGATTGTAAACAAAGGAACAAACAGAAAACCATCAGATGGAGAAGAGATAATAAAGATAAAATTAAAAGATGGTACAATAAGGAAAATAAAAAGGAAAGATCTAATGTAATATCCTCTACTGGCATTATCACTGTTTCTCCTTTGTTACTCTATAACTGTGGTGTGTACTTGTAGGTAGGGATGTACTAACTTAATACTGCATAAATTCCACTTAGTTAAATTAACTTTAATTAACAAACATAGTTAATCATTATTTAGGTGATGAAGCCACACAGCATCTCTTCCAATTGTTGATAGTGGACATCTGCCCAAGGCTGATCTCCACATCCAGTATCACTTGCTCACAAATGATCCAATTGGTTGAGTTCCACTTCTCAGCTCATTGATATAAATTATGTGTACCCTATCCTAACTCAGCATATACTCAAGACAAGACACAACTCAACTTAGTCTCTATTTGTAAAAGTGTTTTATGTTCATGCAACCTGACTTGTCATTAGCTGCATAGTTAATATTACATGTAGCCATTACCAAAAAAAATTGGCTTTAATAAACTAGTTTAATATACAGCAGCTTACTAACCTACATTTAATAATTATTACATGCTCAGTCATATTATCATCATTAATTTGGATCTAAAATAATATAAATATAAATCCCTAGGTTTCAGCTTACCAGCCATATTTCAAGCTTGTTAGGTTTAATACATGTTGGTAAATTATCAGTAGTCAACTAAATGAGAATAAAAACTTTTGCTCCTACCCTAAGTGCACTTTTGTGATCTGGCACAAAGACCCTTGAATCATTCCTGTGATGGATCCAGGCCACTACTAAACACAACTCATTTAGCTTGACATTATATTAGATAATCAAGCCTTAGTAAAGAAACAATATAAGAACTCCAAAGAAATTTCTTTATTGTAGAATCTTGCCAACCTTCCCACTAATAAAGCTTAACTTAATTAAGGAGCTGCTGTGACATTTTTCCCTCCTTGACTAGTACAGTAGGTGACAGATCCCAAATTTCCATCTCTCTTCTTTGGTTCTAACTTTGAGTTGTTTGTTAATTAAATTAATATCTGATCAACTAACATTGATAAGAAACTCACAACTTCCTTTTAGATACAATACATGAGATAGATGGTACAATGTACAGGGTAATCTACCTGACCTGAAGCAAAGCACAAAAGAGGAATCAAAGAATATGCTATAATGAGCATTTCCATCTGATACTTAAACATTGAGAGAAACACCAACCACAACTCTAATGACTCAGTGCAGTGAAATAGTGTGCATGAATATGATAGTGACAATGTTCAATACCTTATTAATTTAGTGCATTGATTGTTCTTGTTATTAACAAGTTTGTAATATAAGGGAAGCTCACAACTGGGATGCATTAGCTTGTTAGGTTTCCTTACATATAATATCCTTACATATAAATAATTACATGTTAACCTAAAGTACATGTGAACAACCAATATGGTCATAACAAAAAGGGAAGATCAGTAGTACTTTGGTCCACTGGTAACTATACATAATAAAATCCGTACAAGATAACACAAACTGATTTTGTAACTTCCTATGAGGGCTAGATGTAATAGCATGATGTAATAAGTGCAATAATATGAACAACAAATGATAGGAAAGCTAATATGAGTAAAAACCCCTATCCTTATCCCTAACTTATGAGCACATTGGGTAAGCACTGGCTATCAACAATGCCCCCATTAACTGAAGTTGTGAACCACTGTCTAGAATACCCTAGTGCTTGAACATTTAGCTTTCCATGATAATTAATAAAATAACCTGACACAGAAAAGCAAAGTAAATCCAGTAAATTCAAGTCATCACCAAAATGATAAATCACACAATTTTTATAGTGAAAAATAATAAACAGTCAAATATTTGACTAGTACCTGCTAATCTAAGTTGTTGACAATTTCTAATTCTTTGATTTTCTTTTGTCTGCTGATGACGCACTTCTGCCTTAATTAGCATTTGTGATTTTGGTCTATTACTTTTTTGCCAAATGAATTAATATCAAAAATTACTGCACTACAATTTTACAAATAATTAATTAATCATAATCATGTGTTGTACAATTAATATTTATTTTAATATTCAGTCTTAGTTTCTTCCTCTATTTTTCTTAACTTGACCACACATGATTGGATTATGTTACATTATCATCTGCCAAGAGGGCGGCTAAAAATAATGGAAGTGATTTTGCCCCCTTCATTTAGTCAAAGTTATTAGTATTGACAAATACTAGTTCATAATCAATTACACTGATATTACTTGGATGCAACATACAAATTAATCTAAGCTGATGATAACTTTTTACAATATATTTTTAATCACATTTATATTTGATCTTAGTTCTTCTTAAATGACTTTCTTTTCTAGCAGCTTATGTTTTATTTGGATGATGCTACATGCCCTCCTCAGCTTGCATTATTTTTATCACAGCTCATTCTCCATGCACTAGAGTGTCCCCTTTTTGTATTATCAATTCTGCTTGCTGATCTTCCCATTTTGTCTTCTCAAATTCCAATTGTTTTGTCATTTTAGCACAGCCTCTCTCTCTGTCATTACTGTATTCATGTATTTCAGGAACTTTGCTTCTCTAATGTTTTCTGCTATTGGTTTTATTTCTCTCAGTCCATTGATCTTCATTGAAAATATTTCATAGTATTTTTGGTACAGCTGTATTCCTTTCAACCCAATCATTAATGTAATTTGTGTGTCAGCTCAACTTGTATGGGCTAGCTCCTCTCTTATTGCTGTGTGTGGGTGGAAGAATGTGAAAACTTTTCTTAAGCTTCTCATATTCACCACATCTTTGTAAAAGAAGCTGATATTGTCTATCACTTCTTGTTCACTGATTTCCCTTGGGTCATTTTTATTTATCCTCATCATTGTTACTATCTCTCTCTACTCTTTTGGTAAAATTGTAGTAGCAATATTTCTTCTCTCAGATGTCCATCCATACTATATCATTCACTCCTGAGAATAGCATTATCACTTTTGGTATGCAGCGCTTGATTTCATTTCATAGATCCTTCAATTGTATGTTTATCAGTTTACATTGTGTGTATAGCTGATAAAGGGTTATTGTCCCTTCAATATACACTTGCTTGCAATTTTCATTTCTTAGCATAACCTCCTTATACTCATCTTTTTCTATGATTGTTCTTGCCTTCTCTTTTGTGTACACATACAATTTGTATTCATGTAATATGGCTTTTGTGACTTTTACTTCTTTTGGCAGTCTCCATCTCAGAAGTATCATTGGTATTGATATTGTTTCTGGTGGCGTGCATATTAAGATTTTCATTTCTATTTGTCTCTCTATTTCTTTATATGACCCTGTTGTTGTCAGCACTGTTGCTATCCCTATCATTGTGGGATAATTCCTTTTTTCATCTGCAATTGTGCTCATAAATGCTTGTGTTAATCCTAATTTGTTTAGCTTTAACCATATTTCTTCTTTTATGTCTATTCTTGATGTGATGCATTCAACATCTATGGCTAGTTGGTTGTATGGTTCAGTAGCTCCTCTAGTTTTGTGCTTGTGAAAGCTTCTGTGAACATTAGCTTCATTGTTGCTACTGTTTGTTGCTCTTAATTTTCTGATAGTTACTTTCTTTGATTTCCTTAGTCTCTTTTGTTACTTTAATTTCAACTAGGAAATGTTCATCATCTGTGTCAATCCATTCAATCATTTTCACTGGACTTACTTCCCCCCACTTTTGATGTTTATTCTATCAATTGTTTGTTGTATGTTTGGGAATAGTAGTAGTTGTGACGATGTTAATAACTCTTCTTCTTCCATTATCTTTCTTTGTGATTTCATAATCTTTTCACAGACTTCTACCTGTTCTTTTCTCATCATTTCCACACTTTTTATGATTTTGGTGAATATGCATCATGTACTATCTCTCTCATATCATTCCATAGCTTCTTCTTGAGCTTTTTGCACGTTTTTCTGTACCAATGCATTCCTGATATCTTCTGTTCTTGCTAATTTTCTCTTGACTATTTTTCTAGTTGTTATCCATGGTTGATTTTCAAATTGTCATAGTCATGTTTCGGAAGTTGCTCCCACATATTTTTTCTCATTGGTTCCTCGAATATTGTTATCTTGCTCAGGCATATTCTGATCTTGTTTGCCATGTCTACAATTGATATTTTTCCCATAGGGCTTTTGTTCATTATTATCTGAATGATGATTTTCTCTACTGTTTGCATCAGTTTTTTGTCTGGTGATTCTATTTTTTCAATGTGTTCTTTGAGGAGCAAATTTTTCATTTGTGTGTTAATTGGAGATAGCCCTATCTCAAACTTTTTTCCTTTGGTTAATTTGTGTCTCATGTGCCATGAGATTGGTAGTTTCACTTCCTTATCTTCTGTTGTGAATATCACTAGCAGCCATGCTGTTGTCCTGTACCTGATTTCTGGTGCATTCTTTTCCTCAAATATTAGGTGTCAGAAATCTTTTCTTGTGTTTAGTTTGTACGTTCTATTTACTTTGGTGAGTGCTACCTCTACTGTTTTGTGGAATTTTTGTGATGGCACTTCTATTTTTATTACTTGCCATTTATCTTCTGTCTTCTTCTGTAATTTCGTATTTTCCCAAATCTTTTGAATTTGTTGTAGGTGTTCCTGTCTCTGTGTCAAGCTGCACTTAATGAAAAGTGTATTTGCTTTCTCAATGCCTTCTCTATCCATAATTACTTCCATTGTTTTTGTTTGCTTATATAGATTGATCACAATACATGGGTCCATCATTATCATATAGATCTGCGCCCAGTAGTCTATTTGTAATACCCCGTTTACATGTAACATGAGACATGCATGTCTTGTGTTTTCAATGAGCGAATGTCACGTCTAAGCACCCAAAACACGCGATATTCAACCTCTCAAGTAGAGCACTTGAAAAACATTCGAATATCAAAAGATTTTGATTTTCTCGAGTGTCTTATGTCTCGTGTCACTGTGTAAACACCCAAAACATGAGACATGCATGTTTTCGAATGAAATTAATTAACAATTGTACCGTGATTTAACACAAATTAGTCAATATTACTAATCAAAATT
>CABFPE010000025.1:393933-405291 GCA_900660155.1 Hofstenia miamia
TATATATATATATATATATATATATATATAAACATTCCGGTGAGAAATACAGCACTAATCAAATGTTTTGGATTGCCTAACTGTACTACAACGGAAAATTTTCTTACTGAAATCCGAGAAATTATAACAAGCAATATCCAACACTCATGAAACCAGGCATGCATATCTTATAATGACACAACCATGACTTACATTATTTTGAAACATTAACCCAACATAACCAAATACAAAAATATACCAAGAAATATATACCAGAGCCATGTTTTGGCTTCTGTCATCCCAATACATTTATTGCCTTGGAAGAGTTATTAGAGATTCTCCAAGTCTTATAAAAATAGTCCTGTCTTCTATAAATCTATCATTGAAGCTGTTATTTTATATTTCTGCTTACAAACTTTATGTATTATTCTTTCAATGCATTTCATTATTGTAAGATTAAGGATATAGTGATTCTAAGAACATTTATATTATAGAACACATGAGCGCGAAGCCTTAGGTGCAATCCTATTTATCATTGTTTTTCATTGATATAAAATCTTATACCGTACACACCCTTGCATAAATTTGCCTGTTAATACATATATCAGAGTATTCATAGAAAAAATCTTTTAATAATAAAAAGAAAATATAACTACAAATATTCGTAAGAGGCACGTTGCTTGCATTCATAGCAATCTAAGCGTTTTTATTGAGCCTGCCTGTTAACTTAACACATTCTAAGCACTGACAGAAAGAATATTCCATATGTGAACAAGTTCGAACTAATTTGAGTTTTTACATACATTTTTAGGACTGTTCCATCATAAGGTGCTCCTGCAATGAGATTTCGGAACTAAAGTAATTAATATTTATTCGGTCTTTCAACCATACATAGAGATCATCGTCCGGAAGTAACAAATGCGGCAACCTCCATGTGTTCATAATAATGATAATCATAATAATGGCTAATACCCATATCCTGTACAGCTTTGATGAGCAAAGGAACGAAAATCATGCTTTCGTTTATTGAGCTCCTTGAATATTTCGTCAGATTCCTTGGTAAATATGAAGTTTTCATTAAAATAATAGTTACATATCTTCAGATGTTTACAACGTGTCGCATCCATTACTGTTTTCACTTTATTTATTCCGCAAGTAATGACTGAATTGACATTCAAAATTTGATCATGTTCAAATGCACCCTTAAAATGAATCGTAAATGTTTTTTATCAAAGTCCTACCATCCCAGAGGATAGCTGCAACAATATCCACATCTGCTAGGGTAGGGCCTGTACCAGACACGGACAAGATGTACGGGCACTGACTGGGCATACGGGCTCTGGAGCTTAGCATAATATATTGTCACTGCTCGAGATTTTTAATTCTTACTTTCTGCTTGAAGAACGTCACAGCCGTAAGTGGGTCAAAATATTTTAATCCAACACAATCCAATGTTCAACGAAGGAATTTTAACCCAATGTTCTTTTTGAGCTTTTAATGCGTTTGATCCAATCCAAAGATGTTTCAAAGCGTTATCCACATATGAACGAACTAAAATAGCAATAAGTCTACAGGTTTTCGCTTCGTGACAAATATCAATAAGTACGTTTGAAAAAGTCCATATGTAATGTATTGAAGAGCAAAATAGAGAAATATTACTAAAAAGTATCTTTTTACTGAACTTTAAAAACATAACACAAACAATATATAATTTTCTTGCAAGCGTGCATGCATAATGTTCTTCAATGACACAATTATATCCTATGTTTTTTGAGACATTAACACAACTCATTTGTATATGCTTGTATACCTTTATATTGCTTCACCCAATCCAAAATATAGCAAGAACTGTGACCTAACCCATTTACAGCTCTGAAATATATTATGCCTATTGCCGAGAATTTTCTATTTATTGTATACATCTATGTATATGTATTTCGTGAAACACTAAACTTCATACAGATTTCCAACAAAAATACCAATATGGCTTTTATAATACTTAGCATGATCGAAAAGTAATGAGTCTTATTATATACAAAGCTACAATGTATTGATAAAATGCAAAATCTAATATAAATTACAAGTATGTTCCGTGATTCTCCTGTACAGAAGCTAAATGATGCAATAGTTTTTCGTATTTGTGGATAAACTCTTCTTTTGTAATGACTAATAGAGAATTAAAAAGGAACTTTTCAAAATCTTCGTCATTAGAAAAATTGATTAGGTTTCGTTTGGTTTCTAAGTCACTAAATATCTATCTATCGAAGAGATTGTAGTCTGGTGAGTGTAAAGCCTGCTTTATCATTCAGAAATTTAGTCGTAAGCGCTGACACGTGATATTGCGCATTTTGCATTTCAGCATCTTATGAATTATGTCAGAGATCCCTCCGAAACTGAAGCATCTTGTGAATTATGTCAGAGATTCCTCCGAAACTGAATCATGTTTTTCTTATTAGATCTCATATTGAAATATGGCGATCCTCGTCAATTAATCTTTCAAAAATTTGGCAGTTGACCTCATTGCATATTGAGGCAGGACGACCAGATCGAGAAGAGTCGGCAAAGCTTGTTCGAGAACGTGATTCGAATTCAGAAAAGGTTCGAAACACAGTAGCTCTTAATGGTGCTTTTTCGCCCTATGTAGCCTGCAATATATGCACACATTCCGAAGCCTTTTTCCGGTTCCTTCTCAGCGTTTCAATAAAAAATCTATAATTTTCTTTTTCACAATATATTTGAATGAAATATGTGGAGACAAATTTCCTTTTTATTGTCAGATGTGGTATACACAAACAATGAAATACGAACACGTGTAACTGATAAGATAAGAATGCTCCAACACTGCTGTCTACATTCTATTGTGTCATGGGGAATACAACAAATAACCTACACAATCCTATTTGCGGCAAACGACATACAGTCTCATAACTTTTCGATCACTACAAGTATAATACTAGGCCACATAGAATTAACTGTTTTCCTTAAGTCAGAGAGTTCCATTTCACTGTCATCTTCTGATATTGCATTGACAAGAATATCGTACTTATGTACTTGTATTTCATATTTTAACGTAAGTATCTTAAGTTGTGAACTTCAGAAGACGTTCCATATCGTTTAAATTCAATTACTGTAATCTATTTCACGAGGCTTCATAAGCAGTGTACTGTTCTATTGTGATAATGAAGACCCGTTTTCAGTTGAAAATTAATCAGCAGATCACTTAAAGTATTTTCAAACTGCTTGATGTACTTTCAATTATAACTATATGGTATATATATATATATATATATATATAATAGGAAGCACGATTGTTGAATGAATTGACTTCAGCATATCTATGAATGATCTTCATCCAAACAAAGACTACTTTTGTAAATACTATCCGACAGATCAACTTCAATTGGTTTCTAAAAATTATCCCACCGTATTCCCTATCTTCATTCTTTGAGACCGATTAGTCAAAAAACGAGTATAGTCAGTTTCCTATTAATAAATAATTTTCATTCATGATAATCGGTATAAAGTGTTGAATATTTATATAACATGCATATACCAGTTTTCTAATGTATCGCTATCCCGTAAATCTTTTCAAGTAATTGCAAAATGATTCTCTAATTCCGATTGCGATGATGATACTAGACATTCTGTTTACAAACATTAGAATTTCTGGCGCGATGTTCTAAAATTTTTCCTACGGATTACAAATTTTATAGCAAGTACATATACATATATATTCTTTTACCAAATTACAAGAAATTGTCGTGTTTTATCCCATTTTGCGAATTTTAAGTTGGATTTAATCTATAATGTAGTAAAAAACATAGAACTCTGTGACGGTGTTCTTGCAAAGTTCATTATAGATTAATAGCTTAAGTATTATAGTGATGATCAGATTAGACTCCTTGCCTCATTAATATATAATATTCAATTCATATTCTAAGCTTTTATACAACTGCTCTAAATTAACGAGATAGTTTTTGGACTTACAGGGCAAATCTCGCGGTCCCAGGAGCATGTTTACTTAGAAACATTCTATTACAAGAAAGCGCACAGATAAATATTTTGAGTAATCTAAGCAAGTGCGCATGTGAAATTTTTGGGGCACAAGGAGGCCAGCTATTTTTCTGTGAGGTTTCTGCTACTACTACACATTCACACTCATTTGCTCGGAAACTTTCAACAAAGTAACAGAATCAAACTTTTTTTAATTTTTTATTCCCAAAATCTAGAAAAATGACCAGTTTTGCCATAGCCTAAAATACAAAAGCATGAAAAACTGGGAAGTTTTTCTTCCTTACATTTTCCTATTTTCGCCACAATTTTCTCTTAGAATGTGCTTTAATATCACTTAATGATTCTAGCTGTTATAGAAAAACATAGTCTTTACTAATCAATTTCTGTTTTAATTTCATTTTTGCTACATTATTTTATTACATTATGTTTATTGAAATATTCAACTTTATTGCATGCAGATTATATATATATATATATATATATATATATATATATATATATATATACGGGGTCCAGATACTATGAAATCTGTATTCACCGCTCGCACTTTTCGATTTTCAATAGTATCTTGCGCCTTTTTTTGATGGAAATTCAGAATAATTCATTTTGTCCAAAAATTTTTACATTGCGCATTTGGAAAATGGTTCTAATTTCTTATGTATGAGTTTCAAATTGTTTTTTTTTGGACTTGTATCTAATTGTAACTTGAAAATAATGGCGAGCTTATAAATGAACGAAAAATATATTGAAATATATACATGTAACATTTAGTTTGTGCTCTTAAAACACCTAATTGATCACTAAAACATTTCCATGCACTCACACCTTTTAGTGGTTCAGTATCAAGGTTTCATTTTTAAGATTTCAATTTTGGCACCAAGAATAAATGATGAGTGATCAATCGACAAATTGTTTGTTACATAACACCGAATACAAAAACAGCAAGCAATGCATTTTGATTAATTCTCAGCACTATGAAATTATTGGACTAAATTTGACCAATTGAAATTCCCGTTGCTAATAAGAACATGATCAAGCGAAAAATATTTATTAACAACATGTGAATATCCTAAAGTAAGAATTCTTTTTTACAGTATTTTTACTTAGTTTTCAAGTTTTTCATAAAATGGTCAGGCTAAGTGTTACAGAATTTGTGTTAGATTGTTGCAGCTAATGAGCATAATGCCCAATTTATGATAAATATGTAAAAAAATATTACTGCAAAAATCTAAAGCAGAGGTCTAAATTTTTAGCAAGAAGGGTTTTCTAATGCACATCATATTAGGAATATTTTGAATTGAACAATATGGTTGAAATTAGGGTAAATAAAATATTAAGAAATATGATGATGTTAAAATTGCATATATTACTTCATTTTTATTTTTTGAGCAATATTCATGATAACATTGAGTGGCTTTGGAAATTCCTTAAACGAATTTTTTTTCTGGAACACTGCATAAAGTGTGATTTTCATACTTGTGCATGGATCAATTTTTTTGGATGCAGATTCATTCCAGATCCCTGGCATCTCCATTAATCCACACATTTTTTAAAATACAATTAGCAAGTCGTCAAAGGAAAGCAGTTGTATTTTCGATAGTAAAATGCAGAAAGACCTACCATTACTATAATATCATTTACTTTTAAGTAAGCTATGCTCTAATTTTACATCAATTTACTTGGAGTTTTATTTGTAAAATAGAATGAAGAAGAGTTTAATTAACACTGCACAAATCCTTGGCCATTTCCAACACGAATTCGATGTATCACTAAAGATGTCTTAGAATAGATAAACTAAGAGATTTGCAACACACCTTCATATGCAAAGTTAATTTTGATGACATTACTGTAAATACTAACGTCTGCTGCATTAAATTAGCAGTAATTGTCTATAATTACCTTAGTAAACACCAATACTGAGAGAGAATTATGGATCCACGATGTATAAATGAGATCATGTATCGCATTTTATGATCCAGATCCATTCCAGAACCATTTAAGTTCTATAGACATTTGAAAATAACTTCTTAATAGTAGAAAAAATGCATAAATCCAAAAATTACTAATGAAAACACTCAGGCTGAAAATTGCCCTACGACTATGAAAAAATAAGAATAAGCTGAAAAACATTTTTCAGACATTTATTAATGAAACTAAATATATGGGCAAGTATTTGTCTATTTTTCAATTCAAATTACAATATACCCTAAGACTATACTACTATAATACAATAAATATGAATTTAGCATTACAGACTTCATTGTAACAGCTTGTATTTGCAGTCTTGTCTTCAATAATTTACTTATTTACTACAAATTCATACTGCATATTATTGTTTAGAATACAACCTCTAAATGGCAAACTTTATTGAATGTCAATTATATCATAGTTCATTTTTCTAGTAGTCTTTTTTGGAAGATAATTGATTTTTAGTTTGTAATATTAGGCCTTTCTCTTCAGTTTAATTCTATTGAACAAGTAAAGTGTAGATTCTAATCTACATTAACAAAGTCATTTGGAATATTCATACATTTACAATACTGACTTCACAATACAGCATTTAATGATAAAAGGTAGATAGACCTACAATGCATTGGAATATATTTTTTGAGAATATTGTAAGTACATAAGGGATGCCGGCTTTCAGCAAAACATGTCTACTCCAATAATGTTTGACAATCTACACGTGAAAGTAAAGCGGAATATAACTTAGTAAATTTTTATTTTCTGCTCTAGGTATTTCAGAATAATTGTTGTCTACGAGTAGTTGTACTATCAACATTACCAAATGCATGTTTTTGAGGGTAAGTAAATAAAGTCAAAATTTTGTTTTCTGTCCAAACCATATTACAAAATTTGCTTATAGCTGAAAAACGCTAATTACTTATTACGGTTGTAAGCTCAATAAACTGAAAAATATTTTGTTACCTAAAAATGTCATTCTTAGGTCAACATTTGGTTAAAATCGAGTATTAAATTTTTCAATTTCTCTATTTTTGTGAAAATCAAAATTTGATTTCAAGCCATAAACTCGATGTTCTATTGCATTTCTGCTAGAAACTTTAGACATTATAGTTTATCATTCGTACTCAGTTTGAAGGCGTTTCAATTTTGTCATTTGGTCTTAATCAAGTTAAACTTTTTAATTTCCTCGATAGTCCATTTTCAACAGCAGATAATCTAAGCACGATACGTTGTGTAAACACATCCTTGGAAGATGTGAAATAGGCGTGTATATTATTTCAGTTTCTTCGTTATAAATTGCATATCATTGCTTACATTTTAATATTTTTAAAACAAACAATTTAGGTACTGAATGAACATTCAGTCAAATGTGACGTATGACAAACCAGGTGGTTACTACAAACATTATTTAATTCTGGTACACAGCCTAACAATTGGGATTCTTGGAATCCCTACGAATCTCATTGTGTTATATATCGTCAAATGGAATCCTTTCGTGAAAAATAAAGCGTCAAATACATATTTGGCTCATTTAACTTTTGCAGATTTCCTCAACTGTTTTAACTTTTTTGTTTTCAACCTTCCTTATATCATTTACCCAGAGGAGTTCATCCTGAATCATTTTCCCCAAGCATGTTCATTGTGGAGTTCAATTATGACATTTAATCTTTTTCAAACTACATATAGTGTTGTACAAATTACCTTAGATCGTGTTGTCAATTCCTATACAATAGACTTTGCAAGAAAATGGAATAAGAAAAGCTATGCAGAAGGTGCTTGCATAATGACGTGTTTATTTTCTTTAATTAACGCAGCTCTGCAATTTGATATCCTCATCTATGTTGAGAGTACTGTTATTTGGAATGGGCGTATTTATACTGGAATCAGATGCTTTCGTACAGATAACAAGTTCCCCCTGTTTGTTAATATATTCGTTGGTTATACAATTCCCTTGATAATCATTACTTCTGGCAATATTGCAATCGTAATTCGATTGGTTTACAGGGCCAAAATCGCTAAGAAAAAGTTTAAGAAAACTTTTGTAAAAGATGATGTACGAGTAACCATTACCCTTGTTACATGTTGCGTTGCTATGGTTGGTGTTTATTTGCCATACTATTATTTACAATTGCGTAATTATTTTAATACACCTGAGCAAAATGCAAAATTTTGGGAAAGTTCTTTTAATTATTATTTTTGGTACACAGCATTGGGCTTTAGAAATTTCAATTCAACAATAAATTTCTTTATATACTTGGTGACAAATGAAAAATTCAGAAAAGCGCTTTTGAAAAGTTTCAAAATGACGTGTTGAACACTATCATCAATTGAATTTTATATGAAATCTCGTGTATTAATGGTAATAGAAGGATTGTTTGAATTAAAATGGAACGAATTTTTGTTATTTGCTAAATAGCGTTATTTCTTCCTATTATTATGTTCAATAGCAATATATCAATCATAATTACATGCTATAAAGTATTCTTTCTTAAAAAAATCTATTTTGCCTGAAATTGAGTTGAAATATTAATAACTTCTATTGATGTATTTGATTTAAGAAGTTTATGAACTTTTATTTATGCATTCATGAGTAAAAAAATGTCACATAACAACGTCTTTTACAGACTTATTTTTATCAACGACATGCATTAATGTATTGATAGGTAGAAAATAATAGTGTATTGGTTTTTTAAACTTGTAACTTGACTTATATAAGGTATTTAAGCACAAATCAGGAACTACAGCAATGAACCTTCAATGCTTATCGAAACTACAGTAAGCGAGAAAAAATACACAAAAATTAGTTACCATTTATAAATTCTCATTACGCACTTACGTATTATATATTTTGGAGTTAGAAAAGACATTTCAAATTCAAAGTTCATGCAACCTCACTGCAATGCCTGTTGGTAACAAAATCAACGTTATTTAAATCCTGCTGCAACCAAAATTTTTACTGGACATTTACAAAATTATGAAATAAAATTCCAATGTTAAAATTTTTAAGGAATTCTGATGTTTGACAGTATTTTATTAAGTCAATACAATGTCTATATTCAATACTACGGATCTAGAGACATAAAATTGTCTTTAAAAGAAGTTTATAAAAGCTCAAGGAAATATTGTGAGTTGATGATGCTATTATTTTGGGGAAATATCTCTATTATATTATCACGTGTTGAATGCAAACATTTGTAAATTCGCTTAGTTTAGGCTAGCATTGGGAACTCTGATTTACTAAATATATTATTTGTCATGATCGGCTTCAAGGCTCTTATCATAAAGGCAGAGACAGAACTGGGAGATTTATTTGACTCATAATCACAAAACATTTTTCATCATTTTTTACGAAATTAGGAATTCTAAAGTAATCAAAACAGAATTGATCAAATTCATTTTAAGCAGAAATAATTTTCATTTTACTCAAATAAATAACTTCAGACAATGTCTTAGTGCATTACAGAATAACAAAATACAAATACAAATAAATATTTAGCCAAAACGTACCTAAAATTTTAACGTGAACGAAAATGTTTAATATCAGTATGTATATAAAAGTGCAATAACGCTATAAATTTGGAAGTCAAGAAACTTTACTAATCAAATAATTAACCCTACTCAGTAACACATCTACAATTACATTCAAGTCTTTATAATTATGTGAAAGTAAAATTTGATGAACAGCTAGAGTTCTAGTAATGTGTTTTTCAGTTTTATATTTGCTATGACGATTTTAGTAATCAATGAATTTCATAGCATATTCCGAGAAAATCTCTTTTTATGAGAATTTATATATAGGCATAAATATAATAAACTTAATAATATGGTAACAACGTTATAATGCATTTCAATGGTAAGTTATAAATTTATTCTATTTATTTTAATTAATATATTTTGGACACTAGATAGCATGCTGCCATACTTCAATTTACATATAAGATTCTGCTTTTATTCCTCAGATAATAACGAAATATTTTTTAAGATTGCTCAGGTTTTCATTATAAATGGATAATCTGTGAGATGGGGGAACTCATGGATGTTACATACCACAACATGAAATATCTTCCATGTCACATTAACATGCATGTACATCCATGTAGCTTCACTAACGTAATGCTTACATGGTTTGACAGGATGCGTTCATTTTACAAATATTTTTGGAACTTTGCGTAATCACTATTACCAAAAAGCCTCTGCTATAATAAAAAAGCAATATATGTGAAATTATTTTGAAAAAATGAACTTAATTAAAATATTACATGAATGTTTAATTATTTTGAAAGTTTTACACCAGAAACAAAACTCAGCCGACTCTAGCCCAAAGAAACACTGGTTATTACACAATAGTTAAGAACAGTGAATGCTATAAAATTTGAAATGTGATGACGAACGTAATAGAATTTTGTACATTGGTTTTTTATTTTCTACTAAGATTGAATTTAGAGTTTTGAGTTTTGTATAGCATTTTATAAAATTTGAACATACCCAACATTGATTTGTCAAAGGAAAAATTGAAGGAATTTTGACATGGTTCGTATAAATGGGGCTAAGATCTATAAATTGGTGTTGCTTTAAATGGATTGGGTTTGGATGTTCTGAGCTGGGTCTGACAAAAGCATGACTTTACAAAATTTTAATAGCATTGTAAATGAAATATAAATTCTAGTCCTGCCGGATTTGATTAGTATAGTTATAGTTATCATATATAATTAAGAAATGTTTTTTTGTTATTATGTTTCAATATTAAGTCTAAGTCTAAATACATTTAAATACCTCTTAAATATTTTTCATTTGCGTACATTTAATTGAATTACATTTCATGTAACAATGTTTTAATTATATTTACTTGCATTTACTTTTCATGTGAAATGCAATTATTGAATTTACTTGTATTTTATCAAATATGTCACGTCCATTTACATATGCATTTAATTGCCATGTGATATTTACTATTTCTTAAGAATATGTAACTTTCCTTCGATTGGGAATCTTCAGAAGTGCGGCAAACATTAGAGTTAGTCTTTGTAAGAGAAGGTTGCGTTTGCCCAAAAAGTTTACTCTTTGACTCATTTTTAACCGCAAGACATACCAATATGCTCAAAGGTCGTAAGGCTTCCCTTGTAAAAATACTTAAGAGTCTCTTAATCATAGCTAGTTCAGAACTAGAGGAAATACTTGCTGAACCGATGGCATCACCCATTGAAATTTAAGGAAATTGCTTATTTCTCTATAGAGGTTAATAAAGACGTCTGCCAATCTTTCCACAAAAAAGTTTGAATTCAATTTATCAATCTCCCATCCAAATTGTCAACTAAAAAGTTTGCTATATTAGTCACCAAGTCAATTCTTGCTAGAGCTATGGATATTAAATATATATATATATATATATATATATATATA
>CABFPE010000025.1:405428-445563 GCA_900660155.1 Hofstenia miamia
TATATATATAAATATATATATTTTTATATATATATATATATATATATATATATATATATATATATTTAGCTTAAGTCAAAATGGTGGCCACATTATAAACACATTTTTGATAACAAACGAAAGACAAATAGAGGCTTATAGCTTGTAACCTGGTGAAAAAGTTATTTGACAAGTTTGCCATGCAAACGTAACACGCAGATAAACGTCTTGAAACTGAATCTATTAAACGGACTCTAGCTTCTTGAGTTATTTGGTGTTGCGATTCAAGGATGTAACTCCTTAATTCTTTCAATATTTGTGGGATTTTTTTCTCGGCAATATCCTTCAGGATCTGCCACAGATTCTCTATGGGTGCTAGATCTTGCGAAATCGGTGGCCACTGTATAACTTGAATATTATAATTGGTAAGAACTTTTTGTCGATTTTGAGGTATGAGGGGTTGCTCTAAGATCCATGAATCGGGATATAAACAGGTTGCGTATGGTACAAATTCCTCGAGTATTTGGCAATATTTTGAACTATTAATTGTACCAGTGCCATCTACTAACTTTAGATAAAAGTTTCAAATTTGGAAAAATGGCCACTTTTTTTTATATATATATATATATATATTCATTGTAGAAAACGAGAAAGCAATTTTTGTATGCTTGGTTTTCATTAAAATAGTAGTTTTTCCTTTTATATGCATGTTCATGACAGTAGATTTCGGATTGAAGACGACCTCGCATATGCTCTGAAATTTTCTATTCCAATCGTCTCTTCGTTTCCCCAATGTATGAACTTTCACATTCATCACATTTATAATTGTATGCGCATAAGGAAACTAAAGGAGTTGGAATAGAGTCTTTGTTTTTGAGAAAATGCGATGTCTTTAGAGTCTGAAATATTGGCATAATCTTGACATCTTGACACTTAATTCTTGGCTACATTGTTGGATTTTCTTTTTCAAGTTAGATACTGAATTTGATGTAATATGGGGTAGTTTCCAAGTTATTTTCTATTCTAATTGATCTTTTCTTTCTTAATAATATGTTTGATATTGCTTTAAATGCATTTATTAGATGCTCATGTGATAAGCATGTAAGAAATGTTCGATTTAAGATGGCTTTGATCGTATTTATTTTATGTATCAACTCACAATGTGATGCAAAAGGAATACAAACTCCAGTATTTGTGGATTTCTATACCATTTCGTTAAAAAATTATTTTCAGTTTTTATAATTTCTACATCTAGGAAACTTAACCTTTCATTTTGTTCTTTTTCAACTGTAGATTTTAAAGATGGATTAATGTCATTTAAAAAATTTAACAGATCCTTTTTCACCACACAAAATATATTGTCAACATAACGAGCATACATAAATAATTTATCTTTATTATCATAATCTTTAAGATTAGTTTCAACCATATTCATTGCAAAAGATGCCATTGTTGGGCTTAATGGAGAGCCCATTGCCATTCCATCAATTTGACAATATGTTTGTTCATTGAACATAAACGGAACATTTGTGCAAGCTAATCTCAAAAATGTGCACAAGGTATCTATTGACAGAGATTATCTATCAGTTTTGCAATGTGATCAATTGTTTCTTCTACCGAAATGTTGTAAATATTGATTTTACATCAAAACTAACAATGTAATTTTTCGATATTGGTTGTGACTTATTTATTTTCTTAATTTGTTCTAACAATTTGGCTGTTTTTGAAGTGTTATATTTTGATGGAATAAATGGTTTTAATAATTGGTCAAGATACATTCTAAACTAGAAGTTTTACTATTAACCATGCTAAGGATTGGTCGAAATTGTGGCGTTTCGCGATTTTATTAATCTTGGCCAAACCATATAAACTTGCAGGTTGGGCGCCAATACTTCTAATGTTATAAATGCTTTTAGAAATATGCTTTAGTTGCTTTAGTTTACACATATTCAAAATCTTTTTATTAAAATTTTCTTCATCAGTTAGAAATGGAAAATTTTACTATTTTAATGAAAACAAAGCATACAAAAATTGCAGCCGTTATATTCACAAAAGAAACTAAGGAAAATATATTAAATAAACAATTAAGTCAAAGACTAAATNTATGTATATATATATATATATATATATATATATATGTATGTATGTAGATGTATATATAGATTACTAAGCCAACATGATATGGTTGTTAGATTTTGTTCTAAGTTTACAGGCATCAACTAACCTCATACAGACTACGGTTTATGATCGCAATGTAATTGATTTTGCAAAATCAAACATACTTTAACTAAATACATTAGGCACGATTAATTTGTTAAATTTCGAACCACACTGGATTTGAATTTAACCGAAATAATTAATGGGACCCTTGTTTATAACCTCCATCTTCGCTTCCTTTTTTGCTCTGTGTATTAACAGGTCGCCGTAGAAACTTTTCTAATATACAATGTTAATACGTGCATAGAAATCGGGAACTAGAAAACGAATTATCTTATAGGAAGTTCATTATAAAGCCGATCGGAAGAGACTCAGGCCACTGTGTTAGAAAAACATTAGCATAAACTTTCAATGATATCTACTCTAAAACCCTGATCAATAGCAGAATTGTACTAAATGTGTATTAGCAACTTTTAATCAATCATTGCAGGCCGAACCGAATTGTAATTTTGTGTCGCTGTATAGTCCAATAGAAACCCTCTAACTTAAAGATCTATCGAAATGTGTGGAAATTTATAAAAAAATCCCGAAATACTCTTAAAATAGATGTTGAAATGGATTGGAAATTGAAACAAATTTTATATCCATATGCACCCTGCGAATTTCTCATTACACAATTTTCATATTTGCATGCACTTCTCTATCTTATTTGTTTTCAGATTCTAGGTATCTTCATTAAATTGATGAGTTATAAGCTTTACAGATTTTGAAAAATTCCTAATGGAAATAGAGTTAAACAAATAAGAATAAAATTTTGAGACATTTCTCCGCAATTCCACTAACCAAGCTGCTGCAGAATAATTGTTATCAGCACTTCGTCAAATATAGAATTATACCCTCAGCAATGATTAGCCAAGAATAGTTAAAAAATGTCTTCTTGATAAATACCAATTTTAGTCATTAGTAAATTCTGAAACCATTTTTAATCATTATGTTACATCTAATGCTAAATGTAGATTAGACATGAGATTCCGATTAATTGCAATGTTTTGTGCTAAACTTGGTGGTGACTTAATATAAGGCTGAATATTAATCTTAGATGTATAAAGCTGGGTGAAATTTTACAGATAATTTGGTCCTTAGAATATCTATATACAGGTACAATTTGACTTTTTGACATAGTGATGCATTATTGATTTCACTCTAAATTTTTAGACGTGCACCGCAGAACTCCTCACAAGATGAGTGAAAAAAGCAATTAGTTTGAGATTTTTTGTAAGATCAACTTCTGCAACTTTGGTTATTTCACATTAGAATGAGGTCAAATCTAGCTTCACCTGTGTACAGAGTGTTCTTATAAAAATCATATAAAATGCTGCTTTGGAGAAACTTAGTGACAAAACTCGAAAATGTGTTGCAATCTCCAATTTATATGAAATAAATTGCATATCCTCTTTTAAGATATATATATATATATATATATAATGGTGGCCAAAAGTATTGAGACAAAAACAAAAAAACAACATTTTATGAACATCTATGAATAAGAGAGAATTACAGTTAGAAATACATAATAAAACACTGTAAATATGTGCTCACAGTACTATACGACACTCAGTACTTCGTATGGAGTCCTTTGTTCTTCAACACCTAAACAATGCGCCTTGGCATGGAACCAATCAGGCGATGACAGTAATCTGGGGTGATCTCTTGAAGGCCTCTTGAAGTCATGCAATGAAGATGGTTTTTTGGTAGCAACAGCTTTCTTCACTCGGGTCTAGCAATTCTCAAATGGGTTGAGTTCCGGAGATGACCATGGCCATCGTTCCAAGAGCTGGATGCCCTTGTCCCTCAGCGAATTCTTCACCACTTTGGCCGTGTGTCAAGGCACACGTGTATTCAATTATTATTCTTAAATATGTAAACCGAAGTAGCTCATTTATATGCTTACATCCCACACATAATTTTTCTAGTGCTTGCTTAGTTGTGCAATATATAGTTTATTAAAATGAGATGCTATTAAGATTACATCTCGATTTTGGAAATGAAATCCTATATTTTAAAAATAGACTTTACAAAACTATCATTCATGTTTTTCAAGTCGCTTAACTGTTTCTTTAGACATTTTCATTTTATTGGCTATTTTAGAAGCCTTGCAATTTTTAATGCAGTGTCCATTCGTATCTGCATAATGATCCAACAGAATATTAACGATTTCTTCTGATATGATCCGAATGGCAAGTGTCAAAGCAGTATTGAGCTTACCACTTTGGGCATTAATATATGCATTTCTATTGAAAAGGCATGTGACAGTAATCACATTTTTCCGTAGAAGTGTGTGTTGTAGAAGTGAAGTTAATGTTGAAGTTGAGCTTATTTATAAGGTAGTCAAGAATAGTGGGATCAAGTTTAGGATTGAATACTGTCATTTGCATAATGCTGGCTCCTCGAGATGTGGTTGTGCTTAAATCAGAGCCTACACTCAAAAAATATCTAAATGCTCATAGCTGTTGCAGTAGTTGGCTAACATTAAATGAGTATAACCAAGTAAATCTCGTATGTTCATTACAGTCTGCCCATTGGCAACCTTTGCCTTTTTATGCATCATTTTCATAGTATTGACATCTCCATTCTTTCAACAAACGCCCAAAAGAGTGTATCCACCTTTAGAACTATTCAATAGTTTTTGAATTTGAATTGTCACCTCTATACATTCAAAATCATCAAGAATTTTCTTCACTATGTTATTCACACTTAAGGTCTGTAGCACTCAAACGTTAAGATCTTTGAAGGTTTATTTTCATGGCTTTTGTTCGCAAATTGATATCGCCTTTATGTTTTAGCAAAACATCAGCAACTTCTATTCGTTTGTATAGAGTTGCTAGATGTAGTAAAGCGTATTGATCATTAGTAGGTAATAAATTTGCATCGCTTCTTCAATCAACCATTTTGGAATGAATCACGTTTTGCCATCTCCCAACTCGATCACTAGCTCAGGAATACTCACGTTAATTGGCTGATACCTGCCTTCATTTCTTTTGTAAATCTAACTTTAAGAAATTCAAAGCTAACTTGCAAATCATCGCCATTTTGATGAATGCCTTTTGTTGTAAGCACCTCTGGGTTTCGTCCATTAGCAATAGTCTTATCCAACCACTTATCATCAAGAACCGAAAGCGTATGCGCATTCTGAGAAAACTAACTGGGAAGCTTACCAAAAAGATTGAGCTGTTTCAGTATGGCAGCGGTAAGTTTACAAGCACAGTTCAAGCTTTCCAAACTCATCTCTCATAAAATCGTCATCTACACATTCAATTATAAAGTGTACGCGATCATAACATGCATTTACAGAAGCCAAGAAAACGTGTTCTTCATATATATTATTTTTAATCAAGAAATCAAGTCATTCTGATCTAGCTGCTTCCATATCTTTAACAAGGTAATCATCAGGCATTTCTTCCAAGAATAGTGCACTTAAATATATACATGAATATACTATTTATGTATTGATGTGAAATATTATGAATGATATAGTTCCTGCATATTTTCATTGCAAAAGAATATTGAATGTAATTTATTAAATATTATAATACATGCCCATTACCAGATAGGAATGATTAACAAAAATAACATTTAAAGCAAACAACACTAAAATCTACCATTTTCACAGTTTTGGAAAACATTGGTGATTGTATACCAGTAGACTATCTAATATATTGCAACCTTGAAATTATTTATAATCGTGCTCAGGAAAAAGAAAATGTATGATTTTAGGCCACACTTTTTTTATTGAAATTTTCTAAGCCTACTAAAAGAATCCAGTCTTCATCTAACATCTCAATGGTTAAATTGATATATAAGAAGTTTTAATATTGCATGCTTAAAGAAATTTTGAGAAAATAACGTTTGCAGGTAGTCACTATCTGTACTTTGAATATTAAAAATTCATTAATACCTTGATTCAAAATGCAAAATGTTATCAACATGTATATAAAAAGTTTTTATACCTTCAAGATAGAACAGTATTCAAAGAAAACCCTAAGAATTATCTATATTCAGTTGAAATGTATCAAATTCTCATTGATGCTTCGTAAAAATATTGTTCAAATAATTGATGCGGGATAATTTGCTTTTACTAGTAAACTAAGCACATGTAATATACAAGAATGAATTATTTCTAAAATTCTAAAGCAATTTGTAATAATGCCACCAACATAATTTAAAATTCCAATTATAGTCTGGCATGAGAATATTTTTATTCTATTTTAGTGCACTTAGTCTCATTCTGTAATTGTGAGCACGAGCGTAGTCCTCAAATTTACCACGGGCATACATTAATTGCAAATTCAAAATCATGCTATTTTGTACATCTTCACAAAATTTATGCATGAATGCTTAACATTTGAACGCCCAATTGTAATATAATTCTTAAATACCACTTTTTCTGATAACAATTGCAATGGAGAAGTTGAGCATTGCCTTTCTTGAACATAAACTAATGTACAAAACACTTGTGGCCACAGTATTTCGCATATTGGCCGCAGCTATAATTTTCAACTCACGATTTTTAGCTGCCGTAAGCTTAACATTTGTTTGATTTTCAAGCTGAATTAAACAGGGGTTTTAAAACTTTTATTCTAGGTCAGTGCAATATATATATATATATATATAAATTCGGGGTAATCTTATTATTCTCATTGATTTATTTTAAGTAGCTGTTACCATTTTTACAAAATATTCGAAATTTGGCAACATTTTTGAGAAAAATACAAACAATTTTCGATTGTGAATTTTACGTAATTTGTAAAAAGCGGCCAACATTTTCAAAAAAATCGTTAATCCAAAAATTGGCCGAAATTCCAAAATTTTGGAAAAATCAAAACAATTTTTTTAGCCAGCTTTGATATAAATTTGTCTGATAATTGGTTTATTGGCATTGTCTAATGTCGTGCTTGGTGGAGTGACGCACTGTGATACTTTTGGAAAATATTTTGGTTGCCAGATATTTTCACATAAATTTGCTTACAAAATTGTAAATTAGAAAAAATGCTTCCCAAATTCTAAAATATTTTAATATGCACAACTTAACAGTGAATCCAACCAAAACAGAATTCTACGTTATGTCCCAGTTTCATGAAGATATTTTGAAAGTTTATTTGGGAAAAATTATTCAAGTGAAATCATTCAAATATCTTGGAGTAACAATCGATTACAAATTGAACTATTCAAATCACATGCGCATAGTATTAAGCAAATGGCAATGCGACTTAAAACTATTTCAGTGCTGCTTTCTGTACTACCACTCCTCCAACCATTACACGAAATATTTCTTGCTACCGAATATTTCTGTCGCGAGATGGTGTACGAAAATTGATTTCGTTTTAGCAATTGCTCTAAATTGGCCTGTATTTTTATACCGGTCTGATTTGATGACAGCATATATCAGATCAATTTAAAGAAATCGCTAAAATACTTTTTTTATGACTTCTCAAGAAAATATATCGGTCAATAAAATGCAAATTACCATAAAATCTAGCAAACATTTTCTTTAAAGAAAGTCAGCACTACAATGCACATTGCTTCGTCATTCAGAAAGATTTCGTGACAGTAAAAATTCAGATCAATTTAGAGCAATTGCTAAAAATGTTTTGTCATGTATTAAGATAGCGCGCGAAATCAATTTCCATATGCCATCTCACAATAGAAATATTTCATGTAATGTTCAGTAATCCCAACTCCTCCAAGTATCTCTTATGCTACTTGCTCATTGCTCTTAATGCTCCCACTGCTACCAGGACTACTTAGATCTTTCTTAACTTTTACAACTTCTTTACTTCCTTTGCCAACTCCCCGTACTTGTCTGTGTTTCATTTCTATTTGCATTCTATGCTTCAGCCCATTTCCATGTCTATTGCAGTTCTCATTCTTTACTTTTTCTTGTAATACTGCAATGTCTGGCCTTCTTACTTCTATCACCTTGCTCATTTGTATGTTAAAGTACCACAGTATTTTAACATTCTCATTCTCTATGACGCCCTGTGGCTTATGTTCATACCACTTCCCAATTGAATTCTAAGCCATGCTGTCTGCTCAAGCTTCATTGCACAATTCTTCCCAACTTGTCATGCATGAACTTATACTTATTCTGTGCCAACTTCTCACACCCTGCTATCAGATGATCTACTGTCTCTTACTATTTCCTACATAGTTTATGCATATTACTTACTTCAGTTCTTTTGTATATGCACTAATTTACCCAGTTTGTCCTTATTGGTTACTCTTGTTCTACCATTATCAGTATTTCTGTATCTCTCTTAAGTCCTACCCTCCTTAGTCACTTGTTACTTTCTTATCACTCACACTGTTTGGTATTCCCCAGTATTCTCCATGGATTGCATTCTGTCTGTACCTTGTTTGTCTCTCTAATTCTATCATACACTGGCATGCCTTCTTTCCTTCGCCTGCAGTAGTGACTCCTTAGGTTGTTCCCCAACACAGCAGTCATTTCCCTCTTTTATGCCTCGGCATATACAGTCTATCCTCATCTCCATTTTGGTTAACTACAAATACCTTCCTTGTTCCACCTAGTTATTCTTGCTGAGCATCTCAATAATGGTATTGCCCACATATTAATTCTTTTTATGATATTATGCCTGTCCAATCCTGACTTCTGTAGTACTTTGCTTACCATCCTCTTGTAATCTATCTTAGCCTTATATTCATTTCCTCATGATATGTTTTCTCTCTCTCTCTCTCTCTCTCTCTCCCCTCCCTCCTAAGTACTTGAACGCCTCTTTAACTTCCTCAATCATATCCCCACTGCTTATGCTCAATCCACCCCTCATCTGTACACTTGCCTCCTGTCTTTGCACTGTTGTGCACTTTCCTAGTCCAAACTCCAACCCAGACTCTGTACTCGGCTTCTTTAATGTCTCTACTTGCTTCTGAAACATCTTCCTTGAACTAGCATATATATTCATGTAGTCCATTTACAATAGGTGACTCTATGATTCTTTTCCAACTATGCCATATATTCTGGTCTTCCTTTAGCCTTTCTGTGATTAGCATTAAGCTAACCACAAACAGTAGCAGTTCTAAGCTTTTGTCCTGGAATATACCTCAAACTGCACCCATTTAACTCAGACTGACCACTTTCCCACTTCCTTCTTTAGAAACTTAGCCCATTTCCATAAAACTCTATTGGCCTTTTGTGTTCTCATTACCCACATGTGTGATAGGCTGATATAGTCTTCCTTTTGTGTATCCATTGTAACATCCTTTACCAGACGAGACAACTGTTCATCCTTTGTTACTCTATAACATCAGTCATATATTTGTGGGTAGGGATTTACTAACTAAATACTGTTTAGCTTTTGCATATTTCTGTTAACATAACATAACTAGATTTAACTGTTCACTATTTAGGTGATGAAGCCATACATCATTCTCTCCATTGATCGATGATGGGCATCTGCCTAAAGCTGATCTCCACATCCAGTTTCCATTTGGTTGAGTTCCATTTCTCAGCTCAATGATGTAACTTATGTGTACCCTATCCTAGCTCAGTGTATACTCAAGACAAGACAATTCAACTTAGCCTCTATTTTGTAAAAGTTTTTCATGAATATGCAACTGGACTTGTTACTAGCTGCTTAATATTACATGTAGCCACTACCAAAATATATTGGCTTTAATAATCAGTTTAATATTTGGCAGCATCCTAACCTACATTTACTAATTAGTACATGCTCAGATCTAAAATATTATAGATATAATTACTAGGTTTTGGTCATCCAACAATATTTCGAATCTGTTATTTTTAATACATGTACTAAATGATAGGTAGTCAACTAAATGAGAGAAAAACCCCTATACCTAACATAAGTGCCCTTTCATGATCTGGCACAAAGACCCTAGAATCAATCTCATGATGGATCCAGGCCACTACTAAACACAACTCATTTAGCTTGACATTGTATTAAATAATCAAACAGTATCAAGAAAACAAAGTAAGAATTCTGAATAAAATTATTTATCTTTTGCTTAGTGTTTTGAATCTTTTATAGTAATTTTGGAAAAGTACCTGTTGATTTCAAATTTAAACTCTTCATCTGCCAATATGTTGCTAAAAATAATGGAAGTGATTTCGCCCCTTCAGTTTTGCTAAAAGTATTGTTATTGACAGATATTAATCTCTCATAGTTGACACTTATTTTTGCTTGGTTGTAAAATACAAATTAATCTAACTGATTGTACAATTTTATAATATTTCTAATCGTAATTCTTCTTCACTCTTATTCTCTTCCTGATTTGATGTTAGCAGCTTAGTTGATTTGGATGATGCTACTCCATGCTTTTGCTTGGTTTGTTTTCTTTCTCCTGCAATTCTCCACCACTGCCTGATCTATTAACAAATGATCTTTGCATTCCACATTGTTTGTCCTATATCTCTTCTGCTCCTCTGGTATCAACCTTTTCTGTTCTAAGTAACATGTAAGCCTAATTGAAATAATGAAAGTTAGGGTGGCGTCATTAACAAAATGCTTAAATATTAAATATTTGTTAAATTAGATTCATTTCAGTTAAGAATTGTAAAAATTAAAATTACTATGTTAATCTTTTGACAAATAGTCAAGGACAATATGAGTTTAATTCTCTCTAGGTAGAAGGTTTAAATGCACAAGCTAATTGTTTGCTGTAACAAAATTATAAACAGGTTTGTCTTCATATGAAATTTATATTGAACAAACTGATTTGTGTACTTGGAAAAGCACCAAAACATACAATGACAGCAGAAAAGAAAACAAGTGAGGAAAAAGTACCAGAAAGTCTGGTATTAAAAAGTTCTCAATTTATTCATATTAAATTAGCTACTTTAACATTTTAACTTTTTCTGTTTGAAAATTGTATAGTTAACTTTTAACTATTCCTAAAACTTATCTCATATTCTGCTTATCACAAGTTACAGAATTCTGTTATATATATTTTATCTGATATTTATACTTTCATTTAATAAATTTTGTACAAGTATTAGTTCCTGCATAGTATTTTCTTAGCAATACAACTACATTCAATAATAACATTATAAATATAATCATAAAACTAAAAATTACAAAAAATATCTTTAATTTTTATCTTACAAAACAATTTGTAATCTTGTACAAATGTGTGTACCTGTATGCATGTGCAATTCAACATGTAAGAAATTGCCTATTAATATTTGGTTGAACATCTCCTGTATTTGATAATGGACTTTGTCCTTCATGGAAGAAACAAGTTTTTGACAAATTTCCATTGTAGCACTTGACACCCAGGTTTCCTTGATTGAATCCACCAAGCCTGAATAAGATGTGACATAAATTTTTGCTTGTAACACTTTGAGACAGTCCCATTTGAACTTGAACTTACCTCAATCAATGCTTGTTTTTCAATTGAGATTTCTTTTCAAAGCATCTTCCCCAACAATCAAAAAATAATGAATAGTTACTAATCATATCATAGTTTGAGACACTGTAACATTGAATGATGTCAGTGTTATTTTTATATGAAGATCACATCACATCACATGTGTCAAGGGGTGTACACCAAATAATCAAATCACATTGAATTCATATTTTAGATGTGTGCCTTAAATTAAGCTATTCCAAACTTTTGGCAGCTGCTGTATAATCAAGTTTCATTTACACTATTATATTTTATCTTTGTTATATATTTTAAGATAGATGCAAGCTCAATTAACTTAGACAAATTGTAAAATTTTCCACCAAATTGATGTTGTAGACTAAACTATCATTCATCTTAGGTTAAATTGTAGGGTTTTTACAGATTGCACCATCTGCATCCTTTGTATATAATGATGTTAGCAAGAAAGTTTAACACAAGTTTGTATATTTATATGTAATGGTAATCATTCCTAGTAAATGTCTGTTTGTGATTAGTAAAATAAAACTCAACAAATGAATAAATGAATATTCTTTATTTTCTTGAATAATATTTTTAATATCCCTTTACATTGGTATTAGTAATTGAAGTTGCTTTTAAATGTTCATTTTTGACATTTTTGCTAAGCAAGTAAATTTAAGCTTTTACATAATCTGCTAAGGCATTTCATTTAAATTAGTAAATGTTCATTTACCAAGTAGAAAACTATCATCTTAAACTGTCATTAATCCTGATTGAGAGACTATATAATCTTTGTTCCTTTAACAAATTAGAGCAAAAGTAATTCTCCTAACCTACACTAGAAAGGTGTTGTCTAATTTACACATCACTTTTTTCATTAAGTACACATATTCCCAAAGCTATCTACAGAATGATTACTACAAATAAAGTTAAGTAAATGCAATAAACAGTAGTCATAAACTTACATTATCAAGCAGTAAGGAATCAACTGATGAGGAAGGTAGGTTAAAATTACATTAACAACCACAAGTTTGGGGTAGGGTTTTCACTCTGCTTCCTTTTCTCTCACAGCAGTCATCTTTATGAAACAATACTTAACACAGAATAAATGGAAAAATCCAAAATAGATAATTTTGAGTAGCATGGAAAAGAAAGTGTAGAATTGATTCATAGTAATCCTAATGTCAACAAACATATTTTATGCATATTGGCTAAACAATAGTTGAATTATGAAGCCATTACAATAACCATTCCAATTCTATTAGAGAAGAATGTTATGAAATTCTGTACATAAATTGGCATCACAAATTTCAGCTCCACATGTTGTATAATCTGGAAGCTTGTTAAAGATTTACACTTAATTACTTATTGGATATTTTGATGCTATCCCCAACACTCATACAAAATTGTTTTCATTTATTATTTTAATGTATCTTAATAAAATACTTAACATGCGACAAATTAAACCAATCTGCAATCATTTTGTAAAACATTTAAGACAAGCTGAGCTAAGTTTTATCCCTTCAAAAATTGGAATGTGTAACTATAGTTCTGGTTGTGACATAAAAATTATCCAGGTTATTTTTTGCTTAAAATTTAACTACAAATGAATCAACTCATGCCTTGCAACTTAAGCACAAAAAAGTGACTACATCACACTGGAGGAAAAAAATAGCCTTATAAAAAGTTAAAAGAAAGGCAGGTTAATATACACTCTTATTAAATAATAAATAAACTTGTTAAATTGTTAAGAATAAGGATTTTATTTTGAAAGTTTCGTACATTTTTCATTAGTTGACATGTAACTGCATATAAATTGAAGTTATAATAGTCTGATAATTTTTCATTGAGCAGTGTTATATTTATTATATGTAATGGCAGTAAAATAGAAAATATCAATTATTAATATTTTTTCTATCTATCTATCTATATATTAATATATATATATATATATATATATATATATANATTAATTTTAACCGCAAATCCAACACATGTGCTTGTTCAATTGCGGGGGGACATCCAGGGTCAATCATTAGCATCGACTCATCACATTTGGCCACAGATGCAGGAATGCAACTGGATGCTAGAATGTGAGTTAACGTTATGCCTAAGAACACCTAAGAACCTAAGGAATCTGGAAGACACGCTTGGACAATTACATTATCTTATAATTTAATTTTGATAAGTTCAAGTAGGCTATGAAAGTATCATACTTCTCAAGTTGATTGAAATGCAAAAATGTGAAGGAGTAACAGAAACAGTACAATAACTTTGCTATGGCCAATGCAATCTACAGCTATAAAGGGAAGTATTATTATATAGATCCACTAATCTGTTTGAGAGAACTTCTAACTCATTATGCTTTCTCAGTAAAAACTTCAAAACGGCATCTGATTCAATGCCTGCACCAAGAACAACGAATTCACTAAAGGAAGTTATGCAAATTCCAGGAAAAACTTTACTGAACATGGAAACCTAAATTTCAACTTTGAAGAATTTACCTGTAGCATAATTTTAGCTGCTGAAAACTACATTTGTGAGATCTTCCAATACTTTTTAGCTTCATCAGCAACATTTCTGCCATCTTGATAAAAGTTCAATTTCATTAGTTTTTTAAGGATTTGTTTTTCATTTAAGATACTTATAAAAGTTGCTTATGTGATAGATAGGTCTGTATCTATCTATCTATCTATATATTTATATATATATATATATATATATATATATATATATATATATATATATTATATATATAAATCAGTGATTTAAATAAAGTTGATTAAATTTTATTTGTTATATTCTTTTATAATGCTATATGTTAGAGACACTAAATTTGAAGTTGTCAAAAATTAAATCATTTATTTTTTTGGCCATGATTTTGGCGTTACCTATATAGAGTTGTGATATATATTCTACTCTTTCTTATTATTAGGTAATAAATAAACTCTGAAAAGTCTATAATAAGCTTTCTTAAACTCCTGAGCTTGGTCAAGACACTGTGGAAAAATAATATTCTTTATTCATTTCATAACACATTACTTAAACCAAAAGTTTTACAAACCAGGTTTCATGTAATCAAAACAAATTGTTTTCTAAAGTAGCTAGTAAGGAATAAGAGCAAACTGGTAAACAATGCATTATAAGATTAAAATAGCATGTGAATGCTAAGTGCCTATGCTAACTTAGATTTACAAAAGTGTGGTAAATCATAGTAACATAAACTTATGTTGTTGTGCAGATTTTCTTTTTATTAAAATGTCTCTACATGAGCCAACCTTCTCACCAATAGTGGCTACATTCTCAAGTCTAATTTTCTCAAAGAATTTAGGGACAAAACTCCATTAAGTGGAAAAAGAGAATTCTTGTGATGATTTATTGAATAAATATAATTATACAAAATTCTAATTTTTGAGTTTTGAGTAGGAATAGGGACAGTGTTTTTTGTCAGATCTAAATCAGAAGAAGAATAAAAATCACATTTGTCTAGAGAAGCCACTTCTATTGTAGAATCACAGGGCACTCTCACCACTCAAGCTGCACTGGGTTACTCTTAGGTTCTTCTGAAGGTTGCAAAGATAGCCATCACAGAGAGTGACCCATGTTCTAACAAAAAAAAAGAACATTTGTAGTTCACCAATTTCATTAAAGAAAACCTGAAACCAATCACTGAGAAAGCATTCCATATAGCAACCAATTCACATGGCATCATGCTNAAGTAGGCTATGAAAGTATCATACTTCTCAAGTTGATTGAAATGCAAAAATGTGAAGGAGTAACAGAAACAGTACAATAACTTTGCTATGGCCAATGCAATCTACAGCTATAAAGGGAAGTATTATTATATAGATCCACTAATCTGTTTGAGAGAACTTCTAACTCATTATGCTTTCTCAGTAAAAACTTCAAAACGGCATCTGATTCAATGCCTGCACCAAGAACAACGAATTCACTAAAGGAAGTTATGCAAATTCCAGGAAAAACTTTACTGAACATGGAAACCTAAATTTCAACTTTGAAGAATTTACCTGTAGCATAATTTTAGCTGCTGAAAACTACATTTGTGAGATCTTCCAATACTTTTTAGCTTCATCAGCAACATTTCTGCCATCTTGATAAAAGTTCAATTTCATTAGTTTTTTAAGGATTTGTTTTTCATTTAAGATACTTATAAAAGTTGCTTATGTGATAGATAGGTCTGTATCTATCTATCTATCTATATATTTATATATATATATATATATATATATATATATATATATATATATATATTATATATATAAATCAGTGATTTAAATAAAGTTGATTAAATTTTATTTGTTATATTCTTTTATAATGCTATATGTTAGAGACACTAAATTTGAAGTTGTCAAAAATTAAATCATTTATTTTTTTGGCCATGATTTTGGCGTTACCTATATAGAGTTGTGATATATATTCTACTCTTTCTTATTATTAGGTAATAAATAAACTCTGAAAAGTCTATAATAAGCTTTCTTAAACTCCTGAGCTTGGTCAAGACACTGTGGAAAAATAATATTCTTTATTCATTTCATAACACATTACTTAAACCAAAAGTTTTACAAACCAGGTTTCATGTAATCAAAACAAATTGTTTTCTAAAGTAGCTAGTAAGGAATAAGAGCAAACTGGTAAACAATGCATTATAAGATTAAAATAGCATGTGAATGCTAAGTGCCTATGCTAACTTAGATTTACAAAAGTGTGGTAAATCATAGTAACATAAACTTATGTTGTTGTGCAGATTTTCTTTTTATTAAAATGTCTCTACATGAGCCAACCTTCTCACCAATAGTGGCTACATTCTCAAGTCTAATTTTCTCAAAGAATTTAGGGACAAAACTCCATTAAGTGGAAAAAGAGAATTCTTGTGATGATTTATTGAATAAATATAATTATACAAAATTCTAATTTTTGAGTTTTGAGTAGGAATAGGGACAGTGTTTTTTGTCAGATCTAAATCAGAAGAAGAATAAAAATCACATTTGTCTAGAGAAGCCACTTCTATTGTAGAATCACAGGGCACTCTCACCACTCAAGCTGCACTGGGTTACTCTTAGGTTCTTCTGAAGGTTGCAAAGATAGCCATCACAGAGAGTGACCCATGTTCTAACAAAAAAAAAGAACATTTGTAGTTCACCAATTTCATTAAAGAAAACCTGAAACCAATCACTGAGAAAGCATTCCATATAGCAACCAATTCACATGGCATCATGCTGAAGCCATATGAAGAAAGCAATCCTGACTTGCCAAGGTGCTGATTGTGTGTCTCAAGTATTAATTTCTAGCTCAAATAAACAATTTAGCTCATGTAAATAAATATAATAATAGCATGTAGTTACCATCATTCTCATTGGCCAACAGCATATTATATTTGCATAGTGTGATGTTAAGTGCCTGTACGAAAATGATCAAAGAAAAAGTTGTTATTCCCTACTTGTATTCTTAGCCTTAATGCGACCACAATATGGGCTGCCAACTGTCAGAGGGCTAGTTATCACCCTAGGCACAGCAGAGTAACTCCCAAATTATCACCAGATCTTACACAAAATTTATTATTATAAAATCCATAACACCCAAAATGGTTAGTAATTTAATAAAGAAAAAAGTAATGATGTCCAAGTGAGACAAAACTTTTTTGGGCTTGGCTACAATGTCTTCCCTACTTTTTATACAAAAATCAGTAAATAATTACTGGTAATCTGTATACAAAGTTGTCACATGAATTCCCTTGCAAATTAAACAAGTAATCACACTTTTCTATAATTTGAGGTGACAACAATTAAATTTATTGTAAAACTACACTTGAAAATAGATAAATTACTAAAATAGAATGTAAAATTAGCACCAATTGATTAGAGTGTGAAATAATTGAATTAAAAATAAAGAGGGCACCCTGAGTAACTATACACTATTGTGTATTCTGAATAGCAAATCAAATTAGAACTTAGTATAAGAATTCAATTAGTGTAATTAAGTGAAACTTATTTATGCAAGAACATTTGTTCATGCAATGACAAAACATATAGAAACCACAAAGGCAACACAATTCCAATTGTAGGCTACAGCAGAAGAGGTGACTACCTCAAGCCATGCTCAATAGAGACAATGTCAGATAAATAGATTACAAAGAGCAAGAAATTCAGTAGAGAACCTTGAGGTACACTACTAAGGATATCAAATGCCTTGGTAATGTAGTCAGTGTGTTTGACTTCAAAAATTGCAATTCATTGGAAAGTCTATTATCATATACATAAAATTTGTAGGTAATTGAGGAATTCATGAAGGTATCTACAAATTCATGTCAAATTCAATAAATGTCTTGTTGAACTGGCTGTCTTTCAAAAAACACTAAGCTCTCTGTTATTTATATAATTAGTGATTTATTGTAGAATCTGTACAACAGTTGAAATAGACAGCTTTAGGTAAGGATATACCACTTTACTATTAATAATCTCTTCTCTTGACATGTACAATTCCAAACTGTAAGCCTGTGATCAAAATATTATCAATTAACATTATAGGTTACAATTGTTAGTACAACTAATTGTAATACAACCACTAATTGAACTCCATTTAGATCCAGAGCCAGATATCACTAGGGTTGAAACCTGATGCCAAGAAATGCAACAAAGAAGAACAGACATGGTAAATAATCACCAGTTGCCAAAGCATTGGTTGTAACTCATGAACAAGCCTCAGTGCAAGTGAATCTCTCAGTGTGTGGTAATTGGAACTCTGATTCAATTTTAGTGCATTGATTGTTTTTGTTATGATGGAATTTTGCACTAAACAAATGTTCACATCCTGGCTGCATCCGCTTATTATAGATCTTACATTAAAATAACCCTATATGTAAATATGCATATATGGACCCTGTTTACATGTAAACAATCAATACAGTCTGCAGAAACAAGGTCCCTGAGTTGACAAATACTGTAAACATATATAAAATAGTGGGGCTCTTAGGCACCTCATATGTATAATAGATCTTATTATTATACCATAAGAATTTGTATCTAAAACAGTTTAGTCTAAGGGTAGCTTTCTAGCTATTTGATGACATGCTCTTATTTCAGTAATTGATTTGATTGAAAAGCTAAGTGGATAAAAACTCCTATCTGTACACTTAACTTAAGAACACAAACTGAGCTCCAGGCTATCAGCTGAATGTCTGAGTGTGCAGCAGCTCTGAAATCCCTTTAAATGAATTTAGGGACTACCTGAGAGCTACCCATAAAAGATAAATCTGGTGTAACTAAATTCATCACTCTACTAATGGGATACAATCTATTTATAGTAAATTTTCACAAAGATATAAACAATTGACATGAATATGGTCTTAATTTTAAAGATATTTACTAATTCTTTGTCTGATTTCATTATGCAAAATCATCACTAAATTAGCTGTAGGGTTTTTGTCTGTTATCATTTTGACAAACAAATCTCTCAAAAACTGCACTAATAATTGTTGTACAAAATATGAGTGATAATTATGTTGTTACAAAGAATTAATCATTAACACCAATTGAGTCTTGGTTTCCTCTTGTTAAGCAACATTATTTGATTTCTATAGTCCTTTGTCCCAACAATATCAATGTTAGTCTAGTGGACAAGCTGGAGTATTGGCTACAAACACACCCTGATCATTTCTGGAAAAATATGAAGACACCTCTATCTCCAGATATTGCTGCCCTTCAAATAACCCCAAATTTCAATTGCCTCTATCTCATGGGGCATCCTAATTACAAAGAAGTAAATAATTATCAAAATATTCTCATGTTTCCAAATAGATAAAGATCTACTTAAATTTAAACATGAAGTTAATGTTTATATGATCAAAGCAGTATGCTTGCAAAACACAGAAATCATGTTCATATAATATCATGTTTATATAATATTGCAAAGAACATGATTTTCTCATATGTCATTAATTTTATAACAAAATTTTTCATTAGAATTCTTCATATTTTTTTTATTAGAAAATTTATAACAATTATTTTTGTTCCAACATTTTTTGTAAATTTATATAGTAATTTTAATAAACAATTTGAAACAGCACTCTAATCTAAGTAGAAATATTTAATTTCAAAAGAATTAGAGACTTATACACAATATTAAAATTCTCTTTGTGAAATTTTAATTTTTCATCAAATGTTTCACCCAAAATGTTTAAATTTATGAACTATTTTATATTACTAATATAAGGAAGCTTCACACTTTCCATAGTTATGTAATTTGCAATTCTAAAATATCTTAGAATAAAAAGCAAATTGGTTTGCTTGAAAGGATTCTAAAATTATTAAAATTTGGAATTGTGGAATCTCCACTATCAAAAGTACCAGGCATTAAAATAGTTTTGTCATCTGTAAAAGCTGAAATAAAACCATTAAATATGATAAGAAGCTATTTTCATAAGCATCATTTACAAACTGTTTTACCAGATTGGGCAACTAAAAGTTCCTCTTAGAGCTCCGGCATCAGCCCTTGGTATTTTAGAACAAACATTATTAATGCTAGTGAAATATAATCTTGTTTCAAGAAATTTAAAATTTACATGTTAATCCATTACAAATATTTGTATACCAGTAATTATTATAAAATGATCTATTATCTCAAAAGTTTTGATTTTTCCAAAGTAAATAATTTGTAATAATTATAATTTACTTTAGGCTTAAAAAATTCTTTACTAAGTGTAGTTGAGACCCATTGGGTAGAAAGAACATTTTTATTGAATTTTTATGTAGATGATAAATTTTGGACATTTTTTAAAATTCCATTGCTTGTACATACAAATTTCTCAATGATCAATAAAACGTTATATATCTGACCTACACTTATTGTACAAGATTTTAGCATTTCTAAGTGTACCAGTACTATATAACAACATTTGTGACCATTTCCATTGCTGAATGCCATCTAGTGTCCACCAACGATTTTGCAAAACGATTTTTAAACGTTTTCTTAATTATTCCAAAACAATTCGTAAATGTTTGAAACTTCTTAATTATGACATAAAAATTGTTGCAAAATATGCGTTGTGGACAGCTATTGAGATAATTTGCTAGGAATTGTTTAATATAAAAGATGCATTCAGCTAAAAATAGATTTATATACTGTGTTTATTAACTATGCAATTGTGGTTGTGCTTAAGACAAAATGAGTAGGCTTAGAAATCGAAAAAAACATTGTGTGCCTATAACAACGGCGCCGCGAGCGGGGGGAGGAGGGACAGCTGCCCCCCTCCCCTTTCATGGTGACTTGATTGAATTTATTAGAGTTTTTTCAAAATCAAAATCTTGAATTTCTTTGTAATACTTGATTTAAATAAATTTAAAATGTATTCACTATTGTGCTAAATGCATTGGAACATATTTTTACTGTATGAAATACATTTATCCATTTTTACATTCTAATGTATATAGATGCATACAGGTGAATTATACTATTAATACATAAAAAGTGAAAAACATTTTTAGGTTAACAAATATTTTTTCTATATTGATTAAAAAAAATTTTTAAATCTTCTGGAAATCTGGAAAATAATGGTGTTATTTTGAAATTTACTTCCATTTGAAATTCAGTTTATCAGATATAAAGTGTTCCCACTCCTGATATGGTAAATATTAATTTCAAAATAGTTGAGTGGAAGAAAATTACAAACAATAGGCCTATATTATATTTTTATCAGGTTTGCCGTGGTACAGCTTTTTTTCTGTCCCATTACCATCCCACATCCCATGGGACATCCTATCTCCCACGACAACCTTGAGCTTTACACATGTAATGGGGGATTAAAGCAGATTCTAGCACGTTACTTCAGATAATCAAATGCTTAGAAAAAAGATCTCATCTCGTTTTCTCTTTCAATTAAATGATAAAATTTCCTCAAAAATAAATAAAATTTTTTTCGACAAAAACAGGTTTCTAAAATATCACACCTCATACGTGCAAAACAAAAAATTTTTGCCCCTCCTTTAAGAAGTTTCTCGCGGCACCATTTGGCCTATAATGTTACAGATTTTCAATAACAATATTAGCTCATGCCTAATTTTTTTTCAATAAGTGATAAAATTTAAAAAATTGCTGGAAAGATTAAAGTTAAATCATTTTTTCTTTGGAAAGAAAATTCTAACAATCTTGTTAAAAAAGATTTGAGAAAACCATTCTATTTACACGTATTCCGCGAATTATGCCTTAAGAATGATATAGCTTAATGTGAGCTAAGTTTAGCTATGACAATGCCTGTAAGTGTTATAACTGCATTGATTTTCTTTGTGGTTTTCCACTATTCTCTATTGAATGACTAATGTGAGGATTATGCTAGACAGACTTGAACAGAACACTTTCAAAATCAACAATCATTGCGTTTGTAGAATCACTTGGTGAAAATTAAGGATATAATTTCTAAGAAAGACCGGTAGAGACTAATATCGAAAGTCTAGGAAACTTTAGTCCCCAATTTGTGTAGAGAATGACTTTAGGGCTAGCAGACACTAATATTGAAAACCATAATCTCATTAGTTTTGATTTGTAAATCCTTTGATTTATTTTGTTTCGATTTATTTGAATTTTGGTGCAGTAGTTTTTTATTTTCAATCTTAAGATTACGAATTACAATTGAGTATTTGATTAATTTTCCCCTCGTTTTAAATCTTTAAATCTTCCATTAACTTGCACACGGGAAGGAGATGTATTTTACGTTCTCAAAGAACAGGATCCCGAGGGATTTGGGCAATGTATGCGTATGACAAGAGAAGTTATTGAACCTTTTAAAAAATTTAAAGAAGCAAAAAATTTCCATGAGCAATTTTGTTGCCCTTGTCCCTACCACGAGCACTATTTTTTAAGCCATGGCTTTGACGAGCATATTCAGATCGCAAATAATGCCATCCCATTAATCTATGTTTAAAATCCAATACACATGTTGATTACAACATACAATCTCCGAAATTTTCTTTATGTTCGTGAAGAACTTCTTCCCAAGCCTTTTGTTTTAATATCTTATTCCTGTAAGATTTTATGTTCGTATTCCAAAATACTTCATGCGCTTGCACTGATTCAATGAGCTTATACATGTAATTGACGTCCATTGTGTTTTTTTAATAACAAAAATCCGCAGCAGTAAGCAGAATGCACACAAACGGTAAATATTTACGCGAATTATACTGAGAAAATCAATTGCCTCAGATTGTTTTGAATAATTACGCGAATAAAATTTAAGGGCGAACACACGTGAACATTTTAATTACAACCAATCCCGCGCTTAAATAATCATCGTGTGTTTCGGGCCTAAGTATGTTGCTTAACTAAGCTTCGCGAGTGAAAAAGTGTTTTAAAGCAAATTGTACGCAACGTGCACTTAATCATTGACAATTGTATAAACTTAAAAGAAAACTGCTTTTGAGTTGATTATTAGAATCAATTTGGTTTAGCTACGAACCTGATTTTATCTTTTGTTAATGTAAATAATAAATATCTGTTATAAACTGTGATAATAAATTAAGCTGCAATGATAATTCAGGAATCCGGAACCTGAAGATGACAAAGAGCATCTAGCTTCCTCAAAAGCTTCCTTAATTGTGGTCTCATTAGGTTAAGTATCCGGATATGGTTAGTTTATGAAACTTGTTGTTTTACATTTGTTCAGACAAAAACACATAACAATTAAACTGTGATTAAATTATGTCTTTTGGCTAGCACGAATGCATATTTAATTATCGGTGTAGGGTGTGAAGCTTAGCAAACATCAAATGAGATTTATTTGAGCTAATTTGATTTATACAGGGATCTAACAGGATTAATCGTCAACGCAATTAATCGAGATTAATCGGATGTATTAATCTATCGTGCTGGTCAAGTAGATTAGATTAATGGTAAACAGCGTGCTCGATTAATCTAGATTATTCAAATTAGGTTGTTGCTTATACATTCAGTTACGTATTGTCATTTACGGTTTTATCTTATCTATGGTCACTATTCTTGTGTCATATGTTTTACAGAAGAAAACCTTAACACCTAACATCTAACAAGCGTCGGATGTCGCCTAATTCTATATATAAGGATTCTCGATTTTATCACGCCAACTTTTAATTAGGCTGAGAGACTGTTCAGTAAAGCTGGTTATGCTCTATCTGATTACCAAAATCGTTTATTGCCCCTCAACTTAGATTAATCGCGATTAAAATTTTACGATCCCTGTATATATATATATATATATATATATATATATATTTTATTTTTTTTTTCTTCTTCGTACTTGTTTTAATATTCAGTTAATTAACAACTTATTACATGGTTATTAGCCGATCTAAGAACCGGTTAACTTAGGCAGGTTAAAAAATCAAAGATTAATCAGTTTAAAATATTTGTTCTTAAATTGTTTTTTCAAATTTACTATTTTTCTATCAAACTATACCAATATTGAATTCATAAGAAGTAATATTTTAAATTTACACATGTTTTATTTACACGTATTACTAATGGCAGTTACTAGAACATGTAACAAATTAATGACAGTTTAAAAACTAACAATGACAATTAACAACTAGACATTTCAGATTACGCACATGGCTCTTCTTTGATATAAGCACATTTGTCTGCCATTGCAAAGGCAATTGGAATCATTAAGACCAAACTAAAATAAAGCTGTTTTTTAAAAATGTAAAGCGATACAAGAAATAGATACGATTACTATGACAAAACGTCAAAATGAGCTAATTATGTGTCTATCGCTTGCTATAGCGCACTTTTTCATAGCTATCTCGTTTTTTTGTCTGATTTGAATGCCATCATAGAAACTTGATAAAGCACAAACTTCGCACGTTCTTTTTGTCATCCTGCCTAAGTTAACTGAAGATATGCGTGTAATATACTATCGAAAGGTACCTTTTGAACGATTAATACACGTGTTTCTAGCGTTCATTGTGTTCTATAAAAGCCAAAATCAAGCTTTTTAGCCATATTTTGCTACTTGGAGAATATTATTCGAAAATATAAGCTAATAGTTGGTTTTTTTAAGGGAACTTCACGCTTATTAAGATTCATCAAGAATAAAAATATGTTTTCATAGTAATTTTCTCTTGTGAAACACATCCAGTAACTATCAATATGCTACGATGATAAATCAATCTGAATTTTTCACTTGCAATGCTTTTTCTAGCTAAACTAATAACTTTCCGAAACATTGAATTCGAATTTTAAGGCTCTCCATTTCTAGTGAAATATAAGAATAGCAGTAACACAAATATCTCCATATCCAGGCCAGTGCTGTAAATGGGTCAAGATATTTTGACCCAACCCAAAATCCAACTAATGAATTTTAGCCAATCCCAATTCATGTCAAGATGTGACACAAATATGATCTTATTGCAATCTCAAAATATGATATGATCCACAACGCAAGCAACCCTTCAGTATAATGACCAATGACTCTTGTTTTTTAAAGTGCTGAATTGACCCATTGTTTCAGGGGGCAACGTGTAGGTATATAACTACATTTCACCTTCAAAACTTGTATTTGGACATGGTTGTTCTTTTATTCCTCAGAAGACAGATAAACTCAACTGATGGCACTGAGCTGCACAGTTAAATTTTTTTCTTAAAGATGGTCACTTTCAGATGAGCTTTCTTGTATTAGAAAAGCTTTCTTTTCCCCTGCAATCAATCAGAGGATGTGTATTGCTCTTTTCATATCACCAAACCAAAAATATCTGTCAGACCTTACCTATTAAATTTTCCTCGGCGTTAACCATGAGCAATAAATTAGCGATTTCTACTTTTGACTCAATCATTTGTTGAGGCATCATCACATGATTTTTGGAGGAGCGATTTGTAGCTACAAAGCCAATCCGCAATATCATAGTGTTAGTAATGATAATGATGGGTCATGAGAATCATGTTTCATGTGACAGTGACCCATAACCCATCCCAAACTGCAACCCATCCGACCCTTGACACATGGGTCACTGAACCATGTCCAACTCTGACCCCCACATACGAAATTGTTTTTTATATAATATCAATTTTTTAATTCAAGTCTGACCAACTGTATTTTCTTTTTAAAAATAAATGGATTGATAAATTTTCCAGTAGTTTTCAACTTCAACACAATGTGTAACCTTCATAGTGGTAAACGGTTAACAAATTTATTGCGAATTGTATATCACAATTCAGGTATGCCTATAAAACACTCCGTGGAGTAGATAAGGAAGTCAGATATTCAATATGACCTTCGCATGTATTGCTGTATCAATTCTCATTTGCAATCTGGGGTTGGTATCTGTTTAGAAGAAAGCACTTGAAAATATGATTCATCATTAAAAACGTTTCTGTAATAATGATGCTACATAATCTGTTCTTATATATTCTTCCAAGAAAGGCTAATTAGAAAACTACACCACTGCAAATATATTGACGGATACAATTCAAGCATTCAGTCAAATTATTGTTGTTTAGGATTGTATTGAAATTTATTCTTACTACTCGAGCAAGGAATTACTGAAAATGAAGTATGTATAGAAGCGATTGATCTAATTTACAACATTTACAAAAAGATTGATTGGGTTTGAATTTATCTTAATTAATTCTTGACATTAATATTCTCTATCCACTGCTCTTTTTGCTTTAATGCAACAATATGTATATATATGTATATATATATATATATATATATATATATATATATATAATGCAAATTGAATTTAATGAAGTGACAAGCAATAAATATACTTTATGTCAAATAATCACTCATGAAGATTTTTTAAGTGTTCACAAATGAATCCAATGCCTGCATACAAAATTTTATATTTTGTACTAGTTTCTGTTGGGTAGTGATTAATCTTATCGTGTAAAAACCACTTATCATTTATTAAAAATATTTTAAAAACTTTCTCAATCATTAAGCATCAGTAACTTTAAACTAAAATTATGATGTTGGCTAATTTAAATCTAAATCTTAAGAGAAAGATGCTTGCCTACATTTGAATTGGTTCTCAAGTTTCCAATGGTCTCTTCACATTTAAAAATATGATACTTCTGAAATTCAAGAAGAGGTTTTAATCTATTTTCACGTGGTAAAGAGTAATGGAAAACAACTTAATATTTACGCTTACAAATCTATTTATGAAAGTAATTTAAGAATTTTCACTAATGCTTTTAAGATGCAATCAAATTCATTTCCTATGAAAATGAAAACTATCTACTACATGATATGCAAGCTGTTCTTTTTTGAGAATATTTAATGCATACATCATACCCTTTCTAAGATTTATGATTAATAGAAGTTATGGCAAAAAGAATTTGCTGTCTAAAGAGCCTTTGTGATTCGTTTGCAATAAAGATCAATCTGTTTAGTTGATTTGCAAAAATCACCATTTTTCGAGCTTTAAGTTTTTAAGCTTATTTGCTGGTATCTCATACAGTAATTATCTCAGTATTGAAGCCATGCTTAGGATGAAGAAGTTCATGAAATGAACATTTCAAAATGTTAAGCATATTTTTGTGAGTAAAATTAGCTCTCTCAGTTCAAAATTATTTTGTAGAAACAATATCTCTTCATACTTTTTTGGAAAATAGGTCAATATATTTCTTAACCTTCAGTATTATAGATCTGCTTTGAGGAGGCATACTATGCACATGCCACTATTATTACACTCTTCACATAAATTCTCCAATAAGATGAATCAATTAAGAGAAAATTCAAATATACTTGGGTACTGAATAAATAATCTTGGTACAGAATCCCGCCGTATTTGAGAGAAATTTTCAATTTAGAAAATGGTTTTCAAATAGGAAACCATATATATATATATATATATATATATATATATATATATAGAGAGAGAGAGAGAGAAAAGTATGTGTATAAAATTTCCAGGCGAGAGGTGTAATTGTGACAATCGTCAAAAAAATTTAGGTCATTGATGTTAGGTACACTCTCTTTGCTCTTGAAGTTATGCATCTAGTGATTTTGCTATCTTTTTGATGTTTTACATGCAGTCGTGATTAAGTCTGTCTATAACTAAAACGTACTTGTGGATTAATCCCCATTTTCTAAACTTGCAGGTTTCCTCATTGATTGATGCACTTACATTAAAATCAAGTGTTAATTTGATCCATATACATGTACATTGAAATTGCTAAATAATCTATTAATTTTTTACTAATTAGCTATCGGCTTTGATTAATTTAAAGGGGAAATTCAAAGGCTATATTCATGCATAGCTAAGAATTGTGAATTTAGATTTGAAGCTAGTTTTGCATCACTTCAGTAAGCTTTGCTTACAATCCAATCAAGAACTTCAAAACATGTCAGAATTTATTTTTGGCGTTATAAATAATCTTAAAACCATAAATATTGAAAATTTCCATTAATTTAATATGTCTTAAATACATTTTCTTCTGTATTTTATTTATATATTTAAATTAGAAAAATTATAAAAATCATTAACAATAAATAATATATTAAATTTGAACAACTAACCGTGAAGCTTTGTTTGTTATACAAAGGAAGCATGTTAAGTAATATTTCGCCAAAATTAAAGTTAATTACAACAATATACTGGTATTGAAAATATGGTATTGTTAGTAAAATAGTTGCTTGAGGTAGCCATCTTCAATATACCATTTTTACAATTTCTCCAATTTTAATTGATCTCAGGTAACACATTTTACTGTATGTAAATGCATGAATTTTAACATCTGGCTGATATTTCAAAAATATCTTCAAATCAAACTATTTCTATTAGAGGTCAAACATCTTCCAAAAAGATATATATATATATATATATATATATATATAGAAAAGAATAGTAAAATAGTAATGACCACTGAAAAATTCTCCATTCCATTTTAAGTATTGATTTTTTCAGTTAAAATAATATAATTTTCTTGCTAAATTAATTAGAAATCAGAAAACTAGGTGATTTTACAACACTTTGACATTTTCTGGAGGGCTTATTAATCTCGTTTATCACGGAGCTGTTCCCCAGGAGAAAATCTTGTTCTATTTGTTATTATGCATTACTAAAAATTATTTTTTAGCAAGACTATCGTAGGAATGCTAGAGATGCTATTGTGTCGTTGCATATAAGCCATTGAAATTCACTACTATCAATTTTGGAAATCACCCTCTTCTGCATAACCACATGACAAAATATAAAATACACCTATTTTAAATTTTCTAAAGTATATAAACAAAATATTTTTGGGATAATTATAATAATTCATTTGGTATTAAATGTCTACTATGTTGCCAAATGGAAAATTTATACAATCCAGTAAAAAATGATTTCCCTTAAAATATCATTCAACTACTTTGTTGACATATTAAAACGGGATGCAGAAGAGGGTTATGCTTCCTGAATAAATTAGTGTAGTTGTTAATGAAAAATTATTATGTCGGGTTGTATAGAAGTTGAAGAAAAGTTTAAAATAAATTTTGCAGAAATTCAATGTTAATTGTAAAGAGTAGGTAGTCTGGGCTACTATTGAATGAGGAATTGTTGATCGATTAAATCCCCTCTGTGAACTTCGTGATAAGAATTATGATCAACAGCAGAATGTAATATATTCACAAACCCTAAAAAAAATTTATTTCAAAGTTTTTGTAATTTTTATTGTAGAAACGGCTCGCGAGAAAGGTGTTTAGCAGCTGAGCACTATTGATTGTACAAGCAAATTTTTCAATTTAAAAAAACATTTTTTTGCTACACTTGCAAGAAACAGCTTGTGTTCAAATTTATGTTTTGCATCATGCGCTAAGAATGACAAAACGCAACTATTCTCGTTCATTCAAAATGGAGATGAATAAAGTTAAAAGTGAACAGATCAATTATTTTTAAATGTATCACATTAGAATCAGAAATGTGTCGGTTTGAAGAGTCTATTTTTATTTCTTACCTTCCAGAATGCCGAATTCAATTTCAAGTGATCAGATAGTATATAGCCGAGCATCTATTCGAGATAAATTGTCATTTTGCAATAGCCATTATGTTCGAGCTGGGTTGCTAAACAAACAATTTTGCATGCCTTTATCACAAATATAATATTCCAGGTGTGGGTGAATTACAACTATAATCAGGGGTAGTAATTTATAGGGCAATTGAAATTCTTGAATCGATAATAGTTTCTGTTAATGATTCAAAATATGAAAATTTGTGTAGAGTATGAAGGTGTTTACAAAGGCAGAGAGTGTTAGCCAGTTTTAAAATGTTGGAGTTTTATCTGCATACCTTCTTAATCGTCAATTTTTTGCATTGAAAGCAAATTGTGGAAATTTTTTACCTAAGAATAAAGTTCTAAAACTTCAAAATAATTCATACAATGTGCATGTATACTTTGTACATTGTAAGCATGAGCAAGCACGTGCAATTTTGAAGAGTGGATTGAATATTTAAGTCAGCTTTTTGAAGCCCCTTTATACATTGAACTACATTTCTGCGGAGTCATTCACTCGCATGGGATTTCAAAATATTACTAATAGTTATTAATTTTGGTAAGTTGGAGGTTGTGCTGAGGGAAGATAAAGAAACTTCTGTTCCCGCAGTTGATCAGGGAGAATGAATAGCAATGATTATCCGTAATGTTTCAAATGTTCTAGAGCTTCTGGAGACTTCTAGGTTTTTGAAAATAATAAATAACTTGGACACTCACNTAATAGTTATTAATTTTGGTAAGTTGGAGGTTGTGCAGATGGAAGATAAAGAAACTTCTGATCCCGCAGTTGATCAGGGAGAATTAATAGCAAATAAGTGAAATTGATTATCCGTAATGCTTCAAGTGTCCTAGAGCTTCTGGAGACTTCTAAGTTTTTGAAAATAATAAATAACTTGGACACTCACTTTACAGAAAGCCATCCGAAAGCATAGTATATGTATTTTTGAAATTTCTTTTTCAGAAATAAAATTTTCGCTTTTTTTAAAATTATTTCGTTATTTTCAACAACTTGTACTAAATTTCTGCGATAAAGGAAGCTGCCTTTTTGATGTAATTCATTTAAATTGTAGAATGAATTTTAATAATATAGTGCAATATATATGATAATTTTGGCTGAAAACATTACAATGAAAAAAAATTTTTGGTAGCATTTTTTTCTTGAAAATTTTAATATCTAGAAATTGACAATTTCACATTACAGTATGTTCATAGGCTCAGGAAGTCTGTGACATGCAGAAATCTGCAAATATATTGGGTAAAGAGGTCCTTGATATGAGGCCCAGTGTTTCAATTATTTTTTAAATCGAATTTCTTCAAAAATAATATTATTGTAATCTATGTGTGAAAAAGCTGAAGACTTAGAATTTTAAGTAAATCTACAAAGTTATAAAATTTCCATGCCTAAAAATAGACATACCTCGTATGTACCATGCTAACTTTTATAAGAAGCATCTAGAAATCACGGGCAAGCATTCTCGTTCTTCTTAACAACATCTGTTTGTTGTTTTCCATATTGGCCTATTTTTTAAAAAAGCTTATCCCATAGGCCCCATAAGTGGTGGGCAACAGGGGGCGGCTGCTCCCCTTCATGGTGAGTTGATTGAATTGATTAGAGTTTTATCAAATTTAAATTCCGAATTTCTTAGTAGTAATTGATATACATAAATTTAAAAAGTATTTACTATTGGGTTAAGTGCATTGGAACATATTTTTACTGCATGAAATACATTTATACATTTTTCAATTTTAATGAATATAGATGTATACATTTGAATTATGCTATTAATACATAAAACACGCAATCATTTGTAGGTGAATAAAAAATTGTTCTAGATTTTTATAAAAAATTACTAATACCTTAAACTAGGTTAAATCTTTGATTAATATCTGGAAAATAATGATGTTATTTTGAAATTTTCTTCCTTTTGAAATGCAACATATCAGATATAAAGTGTTCCTATAATTGATTTCAAAATATTTGAGGTTTGAAAATACCAAAACATAGGCCTATATTCTTATATTTTTACACATGAGATGAGAGATTAAAGCAAATTCTAGCACATTACTTCGAATAATCAAATGCTCCTTTCTCTTTTCAATTAAATGATTAAATTTCCTCAAAAAGAAATTGATTTGAAACGAAATATTTTTTCAACAAAAACAGGTTTCTACAATATCACACCTCACACGTGCAAAAAATTTTTTTGCTCCTCCTTTAAGAAGTGTCTCGCTGTGCCCTTGCCTTGCTCACCATTTAATAAACTACAATACTGTAGATAATAAGTTGTTAATGCAAAAATATAGCAATAAAAAGTAACAGGCATCAACGAAATAAACTAATTAGTCGGATTGTCAGTTTAGTCTTAACCAATCTGAAAATTTGATGATACTGGGATTGGAGGGGATTGGCACCAAATCTATTACGACTAAGTAGGACTGTGACTAAGATTCTACTACTGAAGAATTCCACTACTAGTGTTTTCAAAAATGCACATTTTTCCTTTGAGGCAGTTATTTTGTACAATAAATGAGAATTATCGCAATTCATCATTATTTTGCATAGAGAAAAATAAAAATTTTGTTATTTTAATGAAACAACAATAAGAAATCATACATTTTTTTGAATGTCTTCTTATCCTGAATTCAATTCACAATATTCCGGTAATGAGCCATTGTCAGTTATTTGGCATAACTTCAATCATTGCTCGTATGAAACAGCTGTATTGAGTTTTAAGTAATCAACTACTTTTTTCTTTTTTATTAACAAAACTATTCTAAGATTGTTTTTTCCTTGCTGCTATTTTAAACATAAAATTTTGGAGATAACTTTTTATAATAAGAATATAGGTTTCACAATAATTATTTCACATTTATTTATGTTATGAAATATCAGTACACGAAAATATACAAAGTACACGATACACGAAATACACGATTTTAAATATATGTATATGACAATACAAATTATGAAATACAAAATACATTTTGGATACGCGGAAAAGTCTGTACACGTTATTTTCCTTTTTCACTGGCCTCAATGGGAACTCATGCATTTAGAAGAATATGGGCTGTAATGTAATTACACTGAAATGCTGCAACATCTTGCATATCACCACTGCAATAATTCACGAATATCGTTAGATTATGAAAGAAAGCTGTTTATGACTTCAGAGTGTCAGTATATTGTATGCTTATTTTTGGGTAAATTTAATTCATTGTTATCTTGTTGATAATTCAACAACGGGCATATCTTTCTCTTTCAATGTTTGTTAATGTTACAGTTAAACACTCAAATACTAAGTATATGTGCACACATGAAGACCTCCTTCCTCAAAAGTTATTCAACATGAAGGTAACAACAGAGCTAGAATAGTACGGCATTTTAGCGAAGACCAGAATCATATTGATACATTCAAAACCGGATCAATACAAATTTTTGGAAGGGCAGTTTCGCACCGATTGAAATATTGAACTCATATAACGTCTTTTAAAGTAAAGGCATAAGTACGTGCTCGGCGTTTTTTATGCTGAATTTCAATATCAGTTATATATATATATATAAGCTGTGCATGTAACCAGTAATTATTTTCAATGTTATTGAAAGTCCTAACACGACCCGATATAGAGAAAAAAACCATTGGTCGGGTTGAGCTACTTCCAACCCTGGATATCACTGCCATTTTGTGCGAAAATTGTGAATTAAATACAATTTACTAAATATATCACAAACAAATTGAAATACTAATAATTTTGTAATTTTCCCTTTAATTTTGAATGCATTCCAGATTTTCCAGGTTATATAAGACATCATATCGTTAAAAATATTGCCAATATAAACATCATTGTGCATTTTATATAATTATACACATGGATCGCGCGGCAAGGCGCTATAGCGTCTCAATATTTATGATTTTAATTTGACGTCTTACGAAATATTTGCTTAGTATATATTAAATAGTTTTTTCTGATAAAGTACGAATTATGTGTGAATATTTGTATAGCTCATCATAAACTAAGAATGAAATTTAAAGTAGCAATTCGATTGCACTTATTTGCCCAAAACAAATGCTTCCCAAGTCGTCAAATTGCTTAATCATGAGATTAAAACTATTAATTTAAATAAGTTGGTTGCGAATCAATTATCACCATTAAATATCGAAAAAAATAAGTTTCTCATTTTCTATTTAGTTTAAAAAATATTTATAGAAATCGATCTTGTTCAACAAAAGATACATGTGCTAAATACTTGGTACTAACATAAATGCGACTCTCGATTCCTAAGATCAAATGGAAATCAAAAATTACACTTAATAATTTTTCATAGCTGGACATGTTCACGCATTGTAAAACATACTCCAGCATTTTCAGCGTGAAGTAAATAATGGAATATTTGCCTAATGTAAATTGTTAATACTGATGAAAATGAATACATTTGAATAGTAAGTATGTTTTTAACTATGCCTTGAATTACTACATAATTTTTAAATTTAGTGTTACATAATCAAACGCAGAAAATATTTTGTAGAAGCACATAGTTAGTATTCTCAACAATGAATTCATACTTAATAATATTTTTTCCAAAAAAGTATAAATATATTTATATATATATATTCTTGTTGTGAAAATACTACTAAATTTGGCAAAGATTTGTCTGATGTCTAATACTTTACGTCAAAAATAACTAAGCCAAATTAACTAAATTTTAGATGCATGAAAAAATTTACTCCGCTGCATTTGATGCGTTATAAACAATTTGCTACAAGCTTCTATTTCTGCCTTTTAATTGAAATTAGTAATCATCAAGATTAATACTTTAAAGATGTGGATATGATGTTAAAATTTCAACGCTTCATGTTACTGGGCAAAATTTGACCAATTAGAATTTACCTTGTTAATAAGAGTCAATGCAGCCACAGTAGGCGTTTATTATTAAATACTAGAATCGCTATCTACAGCAACTTGTTAAATTCCTTAACAATTCGCAAGCATTTCCTTATGGCATAAATTTTCTCTTCCAAGCTCCTCAGGAACTTTCACTTGAATTATTCAATAAATCTTCGGAAGTCATTTTGGTCTTAAAGGGTACCCTTCCACTATTTTTGTTTTTAGAAAATATAATGTCAGAAAAATGGCGCTGTTTTAGTTTTTCTTAATTTCTACATTGGAAAATAATTTCATTGTGTAAGTATACGCTATGATCTTAGTATTAGCAAATGGAATTGAATTCTTGTCCCAATCAATTTCTCAAATTCTATTGTTCGGTCTCCGTCAATAATGCTAAGATACCACATTGAAGCAAAAGAATTGTTAATCCTTCATGTTTTGAAATATTTTTCTTGGGAACAATCTTCAGTACTACACGGTATAAATAACATATGCTATGCAAAACATTACACAATTTTTTTAAATATATTCATCTTATTAAAACCAAAATGAAATTTTATATTGTTAACATCAAATAATTTAGATATTGAATGAGCACTCAGCCCAATGTGACGTATGAAAAACCGGGTGGTTATTATCAAGACTACTTTGTTTTAGCACACAGCCTCATTATTGGAATACTGGGAATTCCTACTAATCTCATTGTGCTATACATCATCAAATGGAATCCTTTCGTCAAAAATACAGCTTCAAACACATATTTAGCTCACCTAACCTTCGCCGACCTTTTGAACTGCTTCGATTTTTTAGTTTTCAACCTTCCCTTTATCATTTACCCGGAAGAATTCATACTAAACCATTTTCTTCATGCATGTTCATGTTGGAGTTCAGTAATGACTTTTAATCTTTTTCAAACTACATATAGCATTGTCTTAATCACTTTAGATCGCGTTGTCAATTCCTATACTATAGATTTTGCAAGAAAATGGAATAAAAAACGTTATGCAGAAGTTGCTTGCATAATTACATGCTTTTTTTCATTAATGCATGCAGTTCTGCAATTTGATATTTATAATTACATTCCAAGTACTGTGGTTTGGGATGGAAATTTTTATACTGGGCTTAGATGCTTCCGAACAGAAAACAAATTCCCCTTGTTTGTAAATATATTTATTGGTTACACGGTGCCTTTGTTAATCATTTCTGCTGGGAACATCGCAATAGTAATTCGACTACTTTACAGGGCCAATACCGCTAAGAAAAAGTTTAATAAAAACTTTCTAAAAGATGATGTACGAGTAACTATTACTCTTGTAGCATGTTGCGTGGCTATGGTTGGTGTATATTTGCCATACTATTATCTGCAATTGCGTAATTATTTTAATACTCCAGAAGAAAATGCTATTTTTTGGAAAAGTGCATTTAATTACTTCTTGTGGTATACAGCGCTAGGCTTCAGAAATTTCAATTCGACTTTAAACTTCTTCATATACTTAGTGACGAATGAGAAGTTCCGGAACTCTTTGATGAAAAGTTTTGCGACCAAATGATTCTAAAGTCGATCCAAATCTATTATCATTATTGATGATATATAACATCTGTTTTTTAATGTTAATATTAAGGGCTCGGTGGCTAAAGCATTGATAATAAATTATTACTTTTAATCAAGTAAGAACTGTGCAGTACTAAAAATTTATTTTTAGACGTTAACATTTGATATTCTGTTTTGGAAATATCGAAATTTCATTAGCAAAAGCTAAACGCATTTATTTGACATTAAATTTCATTTATGTCGGCGTGGTGAAAATTACGTTTAGCTACTTGGTTTATTTATAAGAAATGTTGATATGCATTATTTAATGTATTTTTAATATACAATATTCAGTTTATATTATGATTGTTTTCTATGATGATGTTCATTTCAAAACTCATCTAAAGACATGATTGAATGACTTTATCTCTTATAATAATTTTTGAAAATATATATTTATTAAGCAGAGAAGTTAAAAAATGTTGAAAATTAACGTTCTTAATTATTAAAGGATTTTGAGCAAACTTTGTGTTTACATCGTCTTAAGAATTTTCATAAATGATATATAATATTTACTATTTGTTTACTTTTTTTATCCTAAATTCTAGGTTAATACAAATCTATTCTCTGCTTGATTTGGAAAATATCTCTTGTTTAGTATAAATAAGACATCCAAAGGATACATAGCAAAAGACTATGAATAATAAATTTGCGAAAATACAGTAATTTGTCGTTTTGATGGTAAAAAAAAGTAACTATTTTAGGATTCAAGAAATTGTTGGCATAATTTTTGCCTATTTTACTCAAAATCATCTTACATTTTATAAAATATATACCAATGAAATTAAATTGAAAATATTCATTGCAAATTTTGTAAACAGCAAGCAATCAATATTTATCTCAAAAAATATTGGAGGTATTTTCTAAAATATTAGTGTCAAGATTGTGAATATTATGCCTGTAGAAGGCATTGATTGGTTTGAATTAAACAACTGATTCTATTAGCACTTATTTCTTTTAAATTAGTTTTTATAATTTTGACAGCATATTTATACTGGATTTTTCATGAATTATGTATTCTTAAAATCTTCCAGCATATTTCCCTGTTTATAATTTACATCTTATAAATACATTTTTAATAATAGCTTCAAAACATAATGCTTTGTCTACTTTTCAAATTCATCAAAAGTTGTACAGCAGTTTTTGATACAAAAATGAAAATTAATTTATAAATAATGAAACTTTGTCTGTTAGCGAATGCTAAATGCTTGTCAAATTTACATATTAGGAAAGAACCTGAATGCATATGTTGAAAATTGTGATAACAACTATAAATTAACAATTTNTTATAAGAAATGTTGATATGCATTATTTAATGTATTTTTAATATACAATATTCAGTTTATATTATGATTGTTTTCTATGATGATGTTCATTTCAAAACTCATCTAAAGACATGATTGAATGACTTTATCTCTTATAATAATTTTTGAAAATATATATTTATTAAGCAGAGAAGTTAAAAAATGTTGAAAATTAACGTTCTTAATTATTAAAGGATTTTGAGCAAACTTTGTGTTTACATCGTCTTAAGAATTTTCATAAATGATATATAATATTTACTATTTGTTTACTTTTTTTATCCTAAATTCTAGGTTAATACAAATCTATTCTCTGCTTGATTTGGAAAATATCTCTTGTTTAGTATAAATAAGACATCCAAAGGATACATAGCAAAAGACTATGAATAATAAATTTGCGAAAATACAGTAATTTGTCGTTTTGATGGTAAAAAAAAGTAACTATTTTAGGATTCAAGAAATTGTTGGCATAATTTTTGCCTATTTTACTCAAAATCATCTTACATTTTATAAAATATATACCAATGAAATTAAATTGAAAATATTCATTGCAAATTTTGTAAACAGCAAGCAATCAATATTTATCTCAAAAAATATTGGAGGTATTTTCTAAAATATTAGTGTCAAGATTGTGAATATTATGCCTGTAGAAGGCATTGATTGGTTTGAATTAAACAACTGATTCTATTAGCACTTATTTCTTTTAAATTAGTTTTTATAATTTTGACAGCATATTTATACTGGATTTTTCATGAATTATGTATTCTTAAAATCTTCCAGCATATTTCCCTGTTTATAATTTACATCTTATAAATACATTTTTAATAATAGCTTCAAAACATAATGCTTTGTCTACTTTTCAAATTCATCAAAAGTTGTACAGCAGTTTTTGATACAAAAATGAAAATTAATTTATAAATAATGAAACTTTGTCTGTTAGCGAATGCTAAATGCTTGTCAAATTTACATATTAGGAAAGAACCTGAATGCATATGTTGAAAATTGTGATAACAACTATAAATTAACAATTTTAAAAAAATACATTTTCCATAAGCGTTTAGTCTCATAATTTTTATGTAAATTTTTATTTTTAGAATGAGTGGAAGCTATAACTGATATCATGATAATTATATCTATTCTTGAAATGCATTGGTGAAATATCATTTCATATATTTGTTGATATATGTGATATTAAGATTTATATTATCATATATTATATCAAAAATAGAATGGTACTGAAAATATCAAATGTCAACTAATTAGTAAGCAACTCATAATTTTTGAAGAAAATTTATGGCACTGATGGGCATCTGTGAAGTCAACAGTATGAAGCGTATTCAATATAATTTATCAAAAGTGAGTTGAAAAATTTTATTTGCATTTTAAAATTTTACAATTACTTTCATATACTCTGCTTAAACTCTATTTAGAATTTCAATATTTCACTGTGCATATTCATTAAAAATTTTTAGCGTACCCAATTTTGGTTCTAGCAAACGGACCTAATATATGGCTTTGTCCTCTTTGGTCCTGAAGGAAACTTGAGTGGTCTTCAAAATCGGATTGTTCATTGAAAAATAATGAATGATTGCACAATCCTCAGAGATAAGAATAATTCATAGAAAGCAATACATAGAAAACATTTAATTATAATTTTGCATTGAAAATTATACACTGATTTAAATTTATAACCTTTACATACAAAATCGTTATTTTCAAAATTCTCAAGAAGTTTTTCATTGATTGTTTTTTTAAATCGCTATAACATTGAAACCCTTGACCCTATCTGCATAATTTTTGAGTCAAAAGTTGCAGAACAAGTTAAAGAAAAAAGTCATAAAATGATAGTATATTTCAATAACATAGTCTCTTAGTTATATTTAAAAAGAAGGAAGGGGTCAAATTTAACACCAGGTAGAATTAGGTTAAGTGCAAATTCCTATATATACACATTATATATATATATATATATCCTATAGTTTTTGTGACGAATCTCATATAACTTTACAATTTTTTGAAGATATAATTCGATTTTCATAAATTACAAATTATACTTTTGTAATGATTTAAAAAATAATTGAACCCTTCAAAGCACACGAAGACTTCTTCTGCCTTAGAAAATAAAAAAACACAGACTAGGTCTAACTGCTGAAACATCATTAACTTAAAAAACTTCGTACAACCACACATTGGTAGTATTGTGGCTTACTGGGCATGAAACTTAAAACACCCTGCATTTTGATTATTGTGGAGGATTTTTTACTCTAGTGAAGTATATTGATTTCACATCATCATCAAGAGCAAAAATTATTGTAAAGCTGAAAACTTCATGAAATCGTATTATAAAGAAACTCCAAAACATCCTGTGCGAAATATACGCGTGGATTTCATAAATGATCTTCAACGGCTTCAACTGGTTGGAAGAATTGGATATCTCCAGCATACATTTGCTAGCAAGACTTTGCAATTAGAAAAAAGATAAGCTTCAAAATAATGACTGATTTTTTTGTTGCTCTTAGTACTATAATTTTCCATTTCCAAATAATTTGTCTCATGTACAGCAAATTTTGCAATTAATCGCTAATACTTGGGTCCCTCCTTGCTTTTCAAATCAATGTTTAGATAATAATAGCTTCATTGCGCACTTTTGTTTTATCCAAAGGCATGAGAATACATAAAATGTTATTGAGGTTAAAACGTATTGGTATGTTGATGTTTCTAGGAAATATCAAGCAGCTCATGGAAGAACTAATACACTTTAAATCATTTGCTAAAACTTCAAAAAATACATTTAAAAACAGGCATTCTTTTTTGTTCATAATAAAATTACAATAAAATTCCAAAATATAGATTAAATGGAGTC
>CABFPE010000025.1:446563-462668 GCA_900660155.1 Hofstenia miamia
GTATTAGCAAATGGAATTGAATTCTTGTCCCAATCAATTTCTCAAATTCTATTGTTCGGTCTCCGTCAATAATGCTAAGATACCACATTGAAGCAAAAGAATTGTTAATCCTGCATGTTTTGAAATATTTTTCTTGGGAACAATCTTCAGTACTACACGGTATAAATAACATATGCTATGCAAAACATTACACAATTTTTTTAAATATATTCATCTTATTAAAACCAAAATGAAATTTTATATTGTTAACATCAAATAATTTAGATATTGAATGAGCACTCAGGTCAATGTGACGTATGAAAAACCGGGTGGTTATTATCAAGACTACTTTGTTTTAGCACACAGCCTCATTATTGGCATACTGGGAATTCCTACTAATCTCATTGTGCTATACATCATCAAATGGAATTCTTTCGTCAAAAATACAGCTTCAAACACATATTTAGCTCACCTAACCTTCGCCGACCTCTTGAACTGCTTCGATTTTTTAGTTTTCAACCTTCCCTTTATCATTTACCCTGAAGAATTCATACTAAACCATTTTCTTCATGCATGTTCATGTTGGAGTTCAGTAATGACTTTTAATCTTTTTCAAACTACATATAGCATTGTCTTAATCACTTTAGATCGCGTTGTCAATTCCTATACTATAGATTTTGCAAGAAAATGGAATAAAAAACGTTATGCAGAAGTTGCTTGCATAATTACATGCTTTTTTTCATTAATGCATGCAGTTCTGCAATTTGATATTTATAATTACATTCCAAGTACTGTGGTTTGGGATGGAAATTTTTATACTGGGCTTAGATGCTTCCGAACAGAAAACAAATTCCCCTTGTTTGTAAATATATTTATTGGTTACACGGTGCCTTTGTTAATCATTTCTGCTGGGAACATCGCAATAGTAATTCGACTACTTTACAGGGCCAATACCGCTAAGAAAAAGTTTAATAAAAACTTTCTAAAAGATGATGTACGAGTAACTATTACTCTTGTAGCATGTTGCGTGGCTATGGTTGGTGTATATTTGCCATACTATTATCTGCAATTGCGTAATTATTTTAATACTCCAGAAGAAAATGCTATTTTTTGGAAAAGTGCATTTAATTACTTCTTGTGGTATACAGCGCTAGGCTTCAGAAATTTCAATTCGACTTTAAACTTCTTCATATACTTAGTGACGAATGAGAAGTTCCGGAACTCTCTGATGAAAAGTTTTGCGACCAAATGATTCTAAAGTCGATCCAAAGCTATTATCATTATTGATGATATATAAAATCTGTTTTTTAATGTTAATATTAAGGGCTCAGTGGCTAAAGCATTGATAATAAATTATTACTTTTAATCAAGTAAGAACTGTGCAGTACTAAAAATTTATTTTTAGACGTTAACATTTGATATTCTGTTTAGGAAATATCGAAATTTCATTAGCAAAAGCTAAACGCATTTATTTGACATTAAATTTCATTTATGTCGGCGTGGTCAAAATTACGTTTAGCTACTTGGTTTAGTTATAAGAAATGTTGATATGCATTATTTAATGTATTTTTAATATACAATATTCAGTTTATATTATGATTGTTTTCTATGATGATGTTCATTTCAAAACTCATTTAAAGACATGATTGAATGACTTTATCTCTTGTAAGAATTTTTGAAAATATATATTTATTAAGCAGAGAAGTTAAAAAATGTTGAAAATTAACGTTCTTAATTATTAAAGGATTTAGAGCAAACTTTGTGTTTACATCGTCTTTCATCTTAAGAATTTTCATAAATGATATATAATATTTACTATTTGTTTACTTGTTTTATCCTAAATTCTAGGTTAATACAAATCTATTCTCTGCTTGATTTGGAAAATATCTCTTGTTTAGTATAAATAAGACATCCAAAGGATACATAGCAAAAGACTATGAATAATAAATTTGCGAAAATACAGTAATTTGTCGTTTTGATGGTAAAAAAAAGTAACAATTTAGGATTCAAGAAATTGTTGGCATAATTTTTGCCTATTTTACTCAAAATCATCTTACATTTTATAAAATATATACCAATGAAATTAAATTGAAAATATTCATTGCAAATTTTGTAAACAGCAAGCAATCAATATTTATCTCAAAAAATATTGGAGGTATTTTCTAAAATATTAGTGTCAAGATTGTGAATATTATGCCTGTAGAAGGCATTGATTGGTTTGAATTAAACAACTGATTCTATTAGCACTTATTTCTTTTAAATTAGTTTTTATAATTTTGACAGCATATTTATACTGGATTTTTCATGAATTATGTATTCTTAAAATCTTCCAGCATATTTCCCTGTTTATAATTTACATCTTATAAATACATTTTTAATAATAGCTTCAAAACATAATGCGTTGTCTACTTTTCAAATTCATCAAAAGTTGTACAGCAGTTTTTGATACAAAAATGAAAATTAATTTATAAATAATGAAAGTTTGTCTGTTAACGAATGCTAAATGCTTGTCAAATTTACATATTAGGAAAGAATCTGAATGCATATGCTGAAAATTGTGATAACAACTATAAATTAACAATTTAAAAAAAATACATTTTCCATAAGCGTTTAGTCTCATAATTTTTATGTAAATTTTTATTTTTAGAATGAGTGGAAGCTATAACTGATATCATGATAATTATATCTATTCTTGAAATGCATTGGTGAAATATCATTTCATATATTTGTTGATATATGTGATATTCAGATTTATATTATCATATATTATATCAAAAATAGAATGGTACTGAAAATATCAAATGTCAACTAATTAGTAAGCAACTCATAATTTTTGAAGAAAATTTATGGCACTGATGGGCATCTGTGAAGTCAACACTATGAAGCGTATTCAATATAATTTATCAAAAGTGAGTTGAAAAATTTTATTTGCATTTTAAAATTTTACAATTACTTTCATATACTCTGCTTAAACTCTATTTAGAATTTCAATATTTCACTGTGCATATTCATTAAAAATTTTTAGCGTACCCAATTTTGGTTCTAGCAAACGGACCTAATATATGGCTTTGTCCTCTTTGGTCCTGAAGGAAACTTGAGTGGTCTTCAAAATCGGATTGTTCATTGAAAAATAATGAATGATTGCACAATCCTCAGAGATAAGAATAATTCATAGAAAGCAATACATAGAAAACATTTAATTATAATTTTGCATTGAAAATTATACACTGATTTAAATTTATAACCTTTACATACAAAATCGTTATTTTCAAAATTCTCAAGAAGTTTTTCATTGATTGTTTTTTTAAATCGCTATAACATTGTAACCCTTGACCCTATCTGCATAATTTTTGAGTCAAAAGTTGCAGAACAAGTTAAAGAAAAAAGTCATAAATGATAGTATATTTCAATAACATAGTCTCTTAGTTATATTTAAAAAGAAGGAAGGGGTCAAATTTAACACCAGGTAGAATTAGGTTAAGTGCAAATTCCTATATATACACATTATATATATATATATATATCCTATAGTTTTTGTGACGAATCTCATATAACTTTACAATTTTTTGAAGATATAATTCGATTTTCATAAATTACAAATTATACTTTTGTAATGATTTAAAAAATAATTGAACCCTTCAAAGCACACGAAGACTTCTTCTGCCTTAGAAAATAAAAAAACACAGACTAGGTCTAACTGCTGAAACATCATTAACTTAAAAAACTTCGTACAACCACACATTGGTAGTATTGTGGCTTACTGGGCATGAAACTTAAAACACCCTGCATTTTGATTATTGTGGAGGATTTTTTACTCTAGTGAAGTATATTGATTTCACATCATCATCAAGAGCAAAAATTATTGTAAAGCTGAAAACTTCATGAAATCGTATTATAAAGAAACTCCAAAACATCCTGTGCGAAATATACGCGTGGATTTCATAAATGATCTTCAACGGCTTCAACTGGTTGGAAGAATTGGATATCTCCAGCATACATTTGCTAGCAATACTATGCAATTAGAAAAAAGATAAGCTTCAAAATAATGACTGATTTTTTTGTTGCTCTTAGTACTATAATTTTCCATTTCCAAATAATTGGTCTCATGTACAGCAAATTTTGCAATTAATCGCTAATACTTGGGTCCCTCCTTGCTTTTCAAATCAATGTTTTGATAATAATAGCTTCATTGCGCACTTTTGTTTTATCCAAAGGCATGAGAATACATAAAATGTTATTGAGGTTAAAACGTATTGGTATGTTGATGTTTCTAGGAAATATCAAGAAGCTCATGGAAGTACTAATACACTTTAAATCATTTGCTAAAACTTCAAAAAATACATTTAAAAACAGGCATTCTTTTTTGTTCATAATAAAATTACTTCCAAATTCCAAAATAAATAGTAAATGGAGAGAATATGAGATCACAGGCAATGCAAGACCATAGGAATACAGCTTCCCATAGTCTGCACTGGTTTTAGAAAATGGATGGTCATAGCTGCATATATCATCTCTATTATCATTTCTCATACATACAATGTAAACTTTCAATCAACATATTTTTAGAGAATCTACCAAGGTAGGAATTTGTCATACTCAAAATTTCCTTTGACATAAATACCGAGTTTTGGAAAAATAATGCAAAGGTATGCTGCAAAAATGCTACTAGTAAGAATATAATGTGGTTAAATAACATTGTGCACAGTGTAGAGTTCATACGCCTGTGACTCTAAATCAGAACATCCAATCAAAAATGTGTGTAGGTAATACGAGACCACAATTTTCATTTGTTTTCATTTCTGTAGAGCCAATGGAAGCAAAATTACTAGCATCATGATCATGCACATTGAATATCCTTTAAATATGAAAATAATTTTTATATGATCACAAATATTTAATTTTCGTTTAAAATTAAAACTGATTTTTACTTTGTTAAACCCCAATTGCTTTAAAAGGTGCACTTTTTTATAGGTACTTGTATTTCCACTAAATTATTTTTACTTAGCTCCCTGAGAATTACGGTGAAAATGAAGCAGTCTCATTCTACATACGGAGGTATATAAAAAAGGTCATCTAGCTCTGACATTATTAATCCTATTACCCATATTAAGTAATTAAGTTTTAGCTATTGTTATGGTACCAAGATATATAAACAAGTTGCTGAAGGCATTGATTATACACATTATATTTAATTTATGCTTTTAAGTGCAAACATATTCGTTTGGGGTGGCAATATACTCCCTTGCTACAGCTAGCTATACGTATATATAATTGTAAATTATTAATGCTACACTGAGATGACATACGTTGGATTATCAAAGATTCTGAGTACTTATTTAGTAACCACAATAATATAGTAGCCAGCTAAAGATTTAAGGTAAAGCAGAAAAATTATGAAAATGATAATAATCAAGGTGATGTAAAGTGAAAGACATTATGAAAAAAATAACATCTTCTTAAAACGGCAAAAGAGCCAATCAATTTAATAAGTAGTTCCTTAGTCACTATATACTAATGTCACTCAAGTCCCATATTCTATTGAATATTCTGAATTTTGAGATTTCTTTAGCTATATTTTATCTTTTGAGCAAATTTGAAAAGTGATTTGAATTCACTAACATTTAATATTCTAATTTAGAACTCCTTAATTATAACTCAATCAACTTTTATTTCTTAATTAATGACTTATTTTTTAAGTATTCAAGATGGGTCAAGTACTAAAAGTTGATTATTAAATTATCTATTTGATTAAATTTTTTTGAAAACTTAAATTAGTGTACCCAAATTATATATTCATTTTCATTAATAAATGTAATTGCTCAATGAATTTAGTTTGATGATTATTGTTCCATTAGGTTGAAGTCTATTTGCAATATGATGCTGTGATTGCAACAACAAAATTTCAGATAGATTGCTAAACTTTGCAGATAAATGTTAATAAGTGCGGTTTTCTGTTATCATTTATACAGTGTGCCTAGCAAACAATGCATGAAATGTGGTATATTCAAAGAGATATGGGGAATGTATACCCTCCTCCCACCCCAGATTATAAAATTATTCATTATGAGTAATATTCACAGAAAGGATTTGACATTAACATTTGGTTATTTTATAAAAGTTTAAATGTTATTAAATGAATACAAAATACGTACCAACTTCATGGAATTTCATGAATAAGTTTGTTATGCTAAACCTTAATTTCTACTCTTATTAGTGTAATCATGAACTGAAAATAGTAGGTGTTCTAAGTGTTATGATATTCTAAAACTAAAAATAGATTAATAAAGAAACTACTTATCAAGGATAAACCAATTAGCAGCATCTTTTTATATTTATATATTTCTTGGTTAGGGACATACACTGGATTTATTTTTTTCTTATGTGGCATAAAAGTATATTCATTGACGAGATTTTGTAATCCAAATCTTTCAAAATGCAAAATTTCTGATTTATTTATGCCCCACATATTAGTACAAAAGCAATTTATTAAGCTCCTTATTGGATTTTTAATATTACTCTCATCTTCATCTCTGTTTTTGTATATTACTAGAGAATAAGCAATTATGGTAGCCCGCATAATGGCTTTAAAATTTCTAGAGGTGTGAGTCATGTTATGTTTATTCATTTATTTTTTATATATAAATATATACAGATTCCACAGAAAGTTATACAAGCAATTAAGTACGACTACTGTAAAAAATAATTTTATAATAATACATATTGCAAAAGCAAAGAAAATTTCCTGAACATCTTAGTTTCTATTATATTCTATGTGATTACTAAATTTTCATTTGCAGTAAATTTTATGTTCAATATAAATTTTATTATACAGATTGATTGCATTAATAGAAATATGTCAAAATCACTAGCAACACAGATATGTTATACTTGCAAGCACAATTTTACAGATTCTGATAAAGTTTTTACAAGTGATTTTTGTAATGTAAAATTTCATTTTACTAAGAAAGAATGTTCTGGCTTTTTTGATGAACAGGCTGACGTTCTTAGCCAATTGAATGATCAAATAATCACGTTTATGCAGGAAAAAATACTTGGAAATATTTCGGATTTTTATAATATATCTAAGGAAATTGATAAATTGAATGCATACATTAAATAATCTTTCTAATAAGATTGATAAAGATTTGATTCAATAAGCGGAATTAAAAAATCAAGTAAATTCTGAATGTCAATTTATCAGAAAAATGGTAGATGTTAAGAAGTCATCACATGTTGTTAGTAGAGGAAATGATTATAGTTAACAAAGAATAGAGATTTTTGAGTGACTGAAAAGGGAAGTAAATATTTGGAAAGAATTATTGTGATATTAACTCGGTTAGTTCAGTTTCTAGGAATTGATGATTTTCAAATATAGAACATGTTTTGTATAGGAAAGTGTATACATGGCAAGAATCATGCCATTATTGTGGATGTTGGTTCTGAGTGGAATAAGAGGCTCATTATAGCCAATGATAGATGTGTATAATACACATTTTTGTTAAACATAATCTCTCGGAAAATGATAAAGAAAAGGAAAAAGTTCTTTTAAAAAAGACACGAGCATTAGTGGTGTTAATAGAAAAAGCTAGAAAATCAAGAATCTACGGCTATGTAATGATGGTAAAATAGTTGAAGCTGATTGACTATTCAAAGATTTAAAGAATTTAGAGAAATATAAGGCGCATAACCTGTTTTTATTTAATGCTCAATCATTGAAAAAAGATACCACTATTACCTGTCTACACATGGATCTATAATTTTTAATCTTGAAGTTTATTTTGTAATGGAAACCTGGTTTACTAAAAATATAGGAAATAACTATTCTAATATTTATGGTTATAGTTGTTACAGGGCTGATCAAACAAAAAGTAACTCTTATAAAATCACTGGAGGAGATGTTTTTGTGTATATCAATCATTTATATAAAATTGTTCGTCTTTTTCCAGTAAGCCGTTAGTCACATGATATTCTGTGGAATGAGTTAACATTTAATAACAAGATGTTCTTTCTTTGTTGTGTTTATATGCCTCTTGGTCTTTCAACTGATGATTGTGCCATATTGAAATAAGTCTTGAATCTTACTTTTTAATCACCCTTTTGCAATTGGTATATGTGCTGGAGACATCAAGAATTACTTGATGGAGCAGCTATCTGTTACTCCACTTAAACAGTTGAGTACTGATCCTACAAGAGGTAAATCGATTCTATATATTGTTCTTTGTTCCCAAACTGGTTACTACAAGAAAATTGTATCCAGGGTGCATTTCATTCTGACCATGATGCTGTTTTGTGTGAGATGACATTAAGCATCAAATCAAATCGACAAAAAGTCTGCTTTCCTGACGTTCGCAAAAACAATAAGGTAAGCTGTATGAACTACTTTGAGCAGCAGATTTCGTAGATGTCTATTGTGACGAACTTGATAAAGCTCTTGAAAAATCATGCATAGTGATACAAGCCTTTGACAGGAGTTGCCCTTGGAAAATGGTTACTATCTCTGATTGTGATCCTCCTTTTGTGACTCCATTATTAAAAAATTTACTAAAAAAGAAAAGTCGACTTCAAAGGGCTGAATCACATAAGGCCAAAGAAATTAATGATCGCATAAAATTTATGCTGATTGAAAATCTCCGTCGTCAGTCACATCGCAATGGTTCCAAAGCTTGATGGAAGCAGGCAACCTATCTCAATGGCCGAAATTACAAAAGAAGTCTTCCTGATACTTTTGTGCTGAGAAAATCACTGATAGATTTACACGAATCTCTACTACCGGTAGTGCAATTAAAGTAGAGTGATTGGTTTGTGATTTCAAAGGTTTTCTATTCTCACTGCATCAGATTTTTTATGCTCTGTCTCATTTAAAAAATACAGCGACAGGCAGTGATGACATAGCATCTTTTGTACTTAGCAAGAATGCACATGTATCAGCATGTCCTCTACTACATGTTTGTAATTTAAGCTTGAAAACTGCCCGCGTTCCTCAGGTATGGTGAGAAGCACGTGTCTTTCTAATCACTAAAGCATCAGTCTTTCCATTGATTCACTGCGTCCTTTTTCAGTCACACCTGTACTTGCAAGAATGATGGAGCGCTTAACATTTGAATTCCACTTAAAAGATGCACATTGATCACTTCCAGAATGGTTTTCGGAAAATGGGGTCTATAACTGGTCTTATAATTGGTGTTCAGAGTCTTCTCCATCAAAAGAAAAATGAGGGTTTTTACTATGTTCACATTATGTCAGTTGACCTTTCAAAAGCTTTCGACAGAGTGGAACATTGGTGCACTTAATAACTATTCTGAAATTAACCATTATATTTCACACTGGTGTCTTGATTTTCTTACCAACCGGCGACATCGAGTTGTTCTAAATGGGACGTTATCATCTTGGAAGTAAATAAATCTGGTTGTACCTCAAGGATCTGTTAATTTTGCTATAAATGAACTCCAAATTACTTCAGAACTATCGTTGAATAATTTTCTCTAAAAACATGCAGATGACAATTATAGATTGTGTTTTAGACGTAATCTACAGAATGATGCTTGAGCTGTTTCAGAATTTATTATGCACTGGTATACTCAACACAAATTTACTGCGAATTATGTTAAATCAAAAGAAATAATTGTACAACTAAAAATGCAAGAATCATTCCATCAACATGTACACCTGGTTTTGAACTCTCAAAGGAGATAAACATTTAAGGATTAACGGTTACTGATCACTTCAGTTTCCAACCACACATTCAGAAAGTTGTTACAAAAGTTACACAGTTTGTCTATTTAATCCTTAAATTAAGAAGACATGGATACAGTCCTTTAGAAATTTGAAATGTTTTGAAGCACTAATAAAAAGTACATATGGTCTTGAGGGGTATGCAGCAACCCTACCAAATCTGCTTCCTTGTATTGATATGGCACAGGACAAAGCTATTCGATTTGGCATAGGAAACAATTACATACCCATTGCCAATGTGATACTAGAAAAAGACAGGAAACTTTTAAAACAGATCACCATGCTAGATGACCACCCTCTTCATAATTTATTGCCTTCAAGGAGCAACTATTCTCTTACCCGGTTGCGTGACAAACATCCCCCTACTGTAAAGTGTTCTAGTTATAAATACTTGCGAATTTTTCCAAACAGAATTTTAAAAACCTGATTAGATACTCAATTGTGGAGCCAAAAATATATTTTTGTTATATTCTGAATGTTACTTTCAGAATGAATAATACAGTATTTTTATTATTATTATTATTATTATTATTATTATTATTATTATTATTATTATGGGTATTGAAATATGAAAACTCTTCTCAATCACAATTAATATTTGCACTAAATAGTTACATGTATATTCTATTAGTAAGCATATTGTCTGCTTGAAATTTTAAGCTTTATGCTATTCACACTAAGAGGATTTATTAAGTTGAAGTAAATGTAGTGCTTTGTTCTAAATTAGATTTTTTCAAGCATTAAAAATTTGATATTTCTAAATTCGAAAAATATTTGTTTTTAAGTTGAAGGCTATTATTGTTTGCCAGAACCAAAAAATATCATATTGCCAATCATGTTTAGTCCAAGCTGATCTTAAGGATTGGACAATCAGTGTTTGGAAATCAAAAGTAGCAATGACAAAAGTTTGAACCAATTTTTTATTTCAAAAGTATTCGAAATCTTTGAGGTATTGTCCAAAAAAATCCCAAAAACTATTTTGTAGTTATGGTAGAAAACTTTTTTGGTTTTTTATGGTTTCATACAAGAAATTTTACAAAATTTAAAATGTATCTACTACTTCTTGTACCAGCACATCTGGAACAGTAATACATGAAATAGGAAAATTCCAATGGTAGAAGAACCTTAATTTACAAATTTATACGCACTGTGATCTGTTCACTAAAGCATATTAAGCTTGAACTGCTTTCCTATTAATCGCTAATTAGTTCATGCTTGTGTTCATTTTGCTATGCTTAGGTAGAGCCAAAGCCTACCGTAATCACGGCTTGGAGATTTGCAGCAAAATTAACAAAAATGAAGCCACAAACACACTTCGTCACAGACCAAGATTTGATGCAACAAATCACTATAAATAAAAAAGCAAAGAATTAGCTATTTTACAAATCTATGCAATTTTTTAAGAGCTTTGATTTCTTGAAAATTGCAAAACCCACTTTCAAAAATAATGAGGCCATTAACAATAAACAATCATTTTTCTGCATATCAATATTTATGATTTTACTTCCTAAAAATCAACGGATATAGACTTACTCAAACAGAAATGTAGATCTAACCTTTCTGCTTTGAAATGAAATATTTCTAGAAATTTAATTTACTCTTTGCCTATGAAATCCTTTAATTGCTTGATGAACCCCTTTTATGTTGGGAAGCATATGCAATGGTTGTAGCTCCACAAATTTGAAGGGAATTTTTGATATTCTTTGTATTGAATATTTGAACAAAATTTTACACCAATTCCCTACTTGCAAGAGTATTTATTGCTAGTTTTCGTTTTTTTACTGCAAATCGCTAGGCCGTGAATTAAGTAGGCCTTGGTAGAGCACATGCAAAATATCAAGGGTTTGCTTTGCGCACCAACAAATTTAACATCTTAATGAACTTTGTTTGGTTCAAACTAAAAAAAATTTTTCTAAAAATTCGAATCACTTTTCAAAATATATTTAATGCAATGGCTTTGAAAGAAACGATTTCATAAGATATTAAATTAAGTATTTTGGAATTTTCGTACTTCCACAGTTTGTCAAAAAATAATGAAATTGACTTTGATTTTTAGCATTGTGGATTTCTGTTGTAATACTTTCTCTAAGTAATACTTTACTAGACTTCTATCATTCACAAGTAACACAGGGCACTGAAGTCTTTTAGTTAAACACTAATACAGTAAAGGTAATGGCTATATGCTCTTGAATTCAGCAAATCAAAAATATAATTAATATACTAGATCCCATTTTTAGCTATCAGCAACAATTATATTATAATCAAAATCGCTTGTTTTAATTAAATTTCATAGCGCCGACGACATAGTATCAATTCCAATTTAGAAACAAATATTTAATAAAAAAATTATGTTTTAGTTACTCTACACTCTATTAGCAGCTAAGAACCATTATTGAAATATATTGTGAAAAAATAGAAAACCTAGCAGCTTGTACGATATCCTCTTGAAATAACACATTGACCCCTGAGTTTGGAGGAATACACCTTTTAAATTTCCCGGCAAGATATAATTTTGTAAACATCTAGAGAAGTCTGTATACACTAAGAGATCATCCAAATGATCATATCCATACACCTCAGGCGTAGTTTTGGAACATGCCCCACATGTTCAATGATATTCACTCAGCAGAGCGAGCAGAAAAACTCGGGAATATTGTATTTTTGAAATAGAAGACATCTTGTTTTTCAGAAACTAAGTAATTTGCTTTAGTGACCACTATCAATGTTTCCGTGGGCAAATTCGAATTCGCTATGCACTCAAATGCAGCCTACTTACTTTTCATCATATTTAATCAAATCCTTATTGCTTTGACGTATAAGACTCCCTGAATGACGTCTACAACACTTCAGTTTCTTTGATGACAAGTCTATTAAATTTTTATGGGAAAACACCCTTTATCCATTAATACTGGTATTTTTGTTATATGCACCATAGAATTGCGATATAAATTCCTAATTATTTATTTTAGTATTGAGTAAAATGAATTTTTGGAGTTCAAAGTATGCAGAAAAGGATTTCCACAGTACACTTTAAAGTTTTCTTCTACGGAATTATGTGCGTATATGTATAAAATGTGGTGCTTGTGCCTTTTTTCAAACCGCCCCAGACAATAACGACCACATCTTAGCAAAAAGCAATATGTCAAGATAAAAAATATAAAATGAACAATTAAATAAAAATAGTTCATTCCAGAAAACATATTACATATATAAGGATATTCAACTGTTCTTAGTTATCTTTGAATCAACAAAATTTACATGATTTGTAAACCTAATTTACATTCGTTAAAAAATATCTGCAAAAAAGAAGAAGCTACAATATTTATGCATTACCTCTCTCAAACAATTGAAAAAATATATACTAATGTATCTATACAATAATTATAAATTTTATAACCTTAACCCCAACCCTAACCTAAACGATATCTCAAACCACAACCGAAACCTTAAACTTAACTCTAACCTTAAGATAATGTGCATTTTTGGCAATTTTTTCCATTTAGATTTGATTACAATAATGGACTACGTGATTCCTCTCCTATGTAACCTTATATTTTTAATTACTATCCTGAACATGAACTGCATTGTTTGAATAATTTATGTGTTAAGCTAAAATACATGTAGTTATGCGGATTAATAATTTCGTTGTAATATAAAATCATTTTGTTACTATCATATATTTCTCTCGATAAATCATGGATTAGAATGAATGTATTGTGGAAATATAATCTATCTATATATGATATAATATTGATTCTAATAGTTGAGGATATTTCTTAATTGTAATAAGTTTAATTTTGCTGCGTCTCCATTTTATAATTTCATTGATATCATTCAGGAAAACTAATGCTAACAAGTAAATCTCGTAGTCTAGCAACATAATTTTTTCAGGCATTATTGAAGAATTTCAAAAGGAATAGAGTTTTTAATACAACCGGATGGATATTTTAGAAGAGAATTTAAAGAACTTAGAAGTTGTAATTAAGTAATTATTAGAATACCATTTCCCTTAACATGCTTGAAATGCTAATAATATTTTGCTTCTCTTATGCTCTGGTAACTAAAGCAACGTAATGATTGACGAGCGATCCTTGAGTCAATTAACATTCTTCTTACTTTTTGCATGTCAGTTAATTACTTTAATTGTAATTTATATATTACTAAATATTTACTATAGTACATTATTAGTGAAATTCGTATATTTCTAAAATACAAAATTCCTAAGTGTTTTATATTTTATGCTAATTATACTTGTAAATAATAAAGTTATTTTTTTATTTTTGCTAAAACTTACAAAAATCAGAACTTGTGCGTAGATCTTACACGTTGCTCAAGCCATTCCCTAGGAATTAATTTCAAGTTTAATTAATTTCAAGTTTAGTTGCTAAACTTTTAGTTCTTACATTATTTGTAAGTTTCATTTACATGGGGCACCATAATATTTTCACTGCTTATTCCGAAGTTTATTGAACTCGAAGTTTTTAATTCCGGCAGCTTAAAAGATTAATAAACCTCTACTTAATGTCTATTTCCATATTTGCAATAGAAAACACCAGTGGTAAGCAAATTGGTTACTTCCAAATGCATTAGTTAGAAGTACATCAGATATAATGTCGAGATAATTTTCAAATTTTTTAATTGACATTTTTGAAAAAATTTTTTAAATCATTTTGATATGTATAGTAGTTTGTAGTATTTGTTTGTTTGTTTATCTTAGCAATAATTTTATATTTTATGCTAATTATACTTGTAAATAATAAAGTTATTTTTTTATTTTTGATAAAACTTACAAAAATCATTAAGAACTTGTGCGTAGATCTTATACGTTCCTCAAGCCATTGAAGCTTACAACTTATAGATAAATTAATTTCAAGTTTAGTTGCTAAACTTTTAGTTCTTACATTATTTGCGAGTTTGATTTACATGGGGCACCATAATATTTTTCACTGCTTATTCCGAAGTTTATTGAACTCGAAGTTTTTAATTCCGGCAGCTTAAAAGATTAATAAACCTCTACTTAATGTCTATTTCCATATTTGCAATAGAAAACACCAGTGGTAAGCAAATTGGTTACTTCCAAATGCATTAGTTAGAAGTACATCAGATATAATGTCGAGATAATTTTCAAATTTTTTAATTGACATTTTTGAAAAAATTTTTTAAATCATTTTGATATGTATAGTAGTTTGTAGTATTTGTTTGTTTGTTTATCTTAGCAATAAATTTGCTTGGCTCTTTATTTATAGTTTTTGGCATAGGTACTATTATGCATGGTTTCAATTAGTCGGGAATTTTTGGTTTTTCAAATTTTGTTAAATTTATTACGCAAATGTAAGTTCAATGATTTTGCAGGTCAATTCTAAAACAAGAGTTAAAATTGTTCACAAGTCTTATTTGAATTAATTTATCTTAATGTTTTCTATATATATATATGTATATATGTTCATACTCTAACACATTGTTATTCCCGAAAATGCATTTCAAACTGAAGTAGAAACAGTTATTCAGGAATAAAGAGATAGGAAGCAATAAATTTGAAATTAAAATAGGAAATAATTTAAACATGAACGAAATTATATGAAAAAACAGGTGTTTCTATTGTTTTGATTCTTTGCATTAATAACATTTATTACCTGCAAATCTTGCTTAAGTGTGCATGTACGACTACAACAAGTTATACTATTATATTGCATTAGATAGCTGCGATATTTTAATCTATTTCAAGGATCGTAGAATAGCAAATTCCTTTTACAAAATAATCTAATAAATATTTTAATATTTCTTAGAGAACGCCATCTTTTGTATTATATATTAATTTCAAAATGCATGTTAAATGAAAAAAGTTGTTAATATTTTTTCAAGAAGCAGTCGCCTAGAAAACTATTTCTAAGAAATGATGGAGCAAACGCCAAAATGCTTGCCAATTTGAAGTGTAATTGCGGTTGACTGGATTACCAAATAAATTTAGATTGATGAAAATATACTTTGAATAATGTTATCCAATTCCAATAGTAGTTAACTAAAAACACGAAATCGAAGCCGGGTACATTTTTTGGAAATCACCGAGCACTAACTTATCCTCGATGTATCAATTTTAGTTGTATGACTTCAAGACCAGAATTTTAACTTTTCGTTTTGTTTTACTTTTTAAGATTGCTTGCATTAGCTCAAATATGCACTGATAAAACAAATTTATAAAATAAGTTGCAATGGAGTCAATTGAACTATCCTTTCTGATATTCGATGTGGAGATTTCTGTCAGATATTACTCGGTGAAATTGAATCATTCTATGACAGGCAGAAATATTCTACAAAGAAGTTGAAGATGTTTTAATTTTTAACACTCTTCCACCTATTGTTCTTTTAAAATTTTAAACCGTTTTCTTCCTTCACA
>CABFPE010000025.1:468018-496053 GCA_900660155.1 Hofstenia miamia
GAACGAAATTATTCGAAAAAACAGGTGTTTCTATTGTTTTGATTCTTTGCATTAATAACATTTATTACCTGCAAATCTATTATATTGCATTAGATAGCTGCGATATTTTAATATATTTCAAGGATCGTAGAATAGCAAATTCCTTTTACAAAACGTTAGTAGTAATTTTTTCTCACAAGAAAATAATCTAATAAATATTTTAATATTTCTTAGAGAACGCCATCTTTTGTATTATATATTAATTTAAAAATGCATGTTAAATAAAAAAAGTTGTTAATATTATTCAAGAAACAGTCGCCTAGAAATCTATTTCTAAGAAATGATGGAGCAAACGCCAAAATGCTTGCCAATTTGAAGTGTAATTGCGGTTGACTGGATTTCCAAATAAATTTAGTTTTATGAAAATATACTTTGAATAATGTTATCCAATTCCAATAGTAGTTAACTAAAAACACGAAATCGAAGCCGAGTTCATTTTTTGGAAATCACCGAGCACTAACTTATCCTCGATGTATCAATTTTAGTTGTATGACTTCAAGACCAGAATTTTAACTTTTCGTTTTGTTTTACTTTTTAAGATTGATTGCATTAGCTCAAATATGCACTGATAAAACAAATTTATAAAATAAGTTGCAATGGAGTCAATTGAACTATCCTTTCTGATATTCGATGTGGAGATTTCTGTCAGATATTACTCGGTGAAATTGAATCATTCTATGACAGGCAGAAATATTCTACAAAGAAGTTGAAGATGTTTTAATTTTTAACACTCTTCCACCTATTGTTCTTTTAAAATTTTAAACCGTTTTCTTCCTTCACATTCTCTTAAATTTCGACCAAACCTACGACGGCATTTGCGAATCTTGTGATTTGGAAATATCTGTGGGAAAATGGCGAAGATTTATCACTAAAATTATTCGAGTTTTTCGTGCAGATTAAAATATTAAATTTTTTCAATGAGAAGCATTTAATTAAAATTTGCAAATGTGTAATGAATAATTGATAAGTTTTACTTGCTTACATCCTGATTAAAGCTGTGTTAATTGAGAAATAATGCAAAAATGGTAAATTTTGCAAAGGATTTTCTATATTATTAAGTATTTTCATTATCATATCTATAGCATAGATGGACATGAATTGAGCCAGATTGGGTCTGCCGAGCTTGAGACAAAATAAAAAATTCATACAATGCTCATCATCTTAGTTTATTTTCAAAATTTTGATTTTCACAAATCATTTAGTTTAGTTTAAGCACTACGTTTGTGAATATATTACTATTGAGTGTGATTATTACCACATGCATTCTAAGCATATTTTCTTCATAACTTTAGAGTGGGTCTGTTACGTTCAGATTGTGTTTTCCGTTACCTAAAAATTCATCCTTTTTCATGCGAAATCAAATTTTATAATCTCATTTTGTTTTTGACGATTTCTAAACGATATTTGTATTGACAAAATATAACTTTGTTGAAAAATGAAATGTGTCCTCTTTACAGAATTCATAAAATTATTAATTACAATGTATTGACAAGAGTTGCTCTTAGTGGAATATGCAATATAAATAACAGTCTAACTTTCCAAAAAGACAATGCGTTATGCAAACAGTTCTGATGAAATCTATTCCCTAGTTAAATTAAAATTATTAATAATAGCATTAAAATGCATTATTAGCTATTTGAAATGGCATTTTAATGGCCAAATTCTTGGAGCCCAAATTTACATTGCACCTTTATCACAGATTGAAATTTTTGGTTCTCTGTCAAATCAGAGGCCAAGGAGCTCCAATGCAATAAGGCAACCTCAAACATTAAAAGATCCACAAACTAGTATGGCTCTTTTGTGCTATATGCTGAATCAAAGGAAAGTATTTCTGAAAATGCAATCAAGTATTTGATGGTCCTATTCATGTAAATCATACTTTCAGCATGTACAGAGGCAATACGCAAGAGTACTGCTTGAAGATGACTTACTGTATGGGGAATAAAGTAAACATTGTATTAATTTATCGGTTTTTTTGTTCCTTTGTTTCATTTTTTTAATAAAATCATTGTTTGATAAACATATATTTTAAATTAAATGCCGTGTGTTTGAATGCGTTAAATTTGAAAAGCCTATTTTTTAAATTGATTTTGTTAGTTCTTAAATTGTATAGTAAAGAATGTAGTTTCAATATTAATAATTGCAGCAAACTGTCATCTTGCAAAATTTATAGAGTGACTACGCTGTTATTTTACATATTCTATGCAGGATATTTTTTTATTTATTTATTTATTTAATTCCTTTTTTTTACAAATCAAGTGATTAACTCTTATGAAGAATTAAAACAATAGATAGAAATTAACCTGGTTCCCAAAAAAATACTTTGTCTTGGTTTTGAAAGTTTATTGTCCTCATTACACGAATTATTTCTGTCGCGAGATGGCGTACGAAAATTGATTTTACGTGCTCTCTTAATACATGGCATAAAAAATATTTTTAGCAATTGCTCTAAATTGGCCTGCATTTTTATACCGTCACGAAATCTTTCTGAATAACGAAGCAATTTGCATTGTAGTGCTGCCTTTTTTTAAAAGAAATGTTTGCTAGATTTTGGGGCAATTTGCATTTTATTCGCCCATACATTTTCTTGAGAAGTCATAGAAAAAAGTATTTTTAACCGTTAAAATTTAACGATTCCTCTAAATTGGTCTGCTATTAAATGCTGTAATCAAATAAGACCATCAAATACAATCCTAGACTTCATTGGTAATATATGTCGAATCTTCGTTAGCAGTTTAACTCCATGGGCCATTTTCTTCGTAGTTGCATTGATCTGATCTGTAAATTTAAGTTCATTGTCAATTTCAATACCCAAATATTAAATGTTCTTAGTTTCATAAATGATATTTTTTCAACATATATTGATTCTAATGTTGCCCTCTTTTCTTTTTTATTCTTTATAATCATAAATGTAGTTTTCTCAATATTAAATTTCATCATATTCAGTTCAAAAAAAATTTTTAGTTTAATTATATGTTCTTGTAAAATCTTTATTTTTGATGTATATAAGAGAGTATCATCTGCAAATTGAATGCATTTGCCTTCGATGAAGTTAGGGATATAATTTACATATACATTAAATAATAGTGGCCCTAAAACTGATCCTTGTGGCACTCTATCATTTATCAATATTTGCTTTGACGATAGATTGTTTACTTTCATGTATTGTGAACGATCAAATATATATGATTTTAGCAATTGGATTGATGAATCACTAAAATTATAAATTTCTCTTAGTTTTTTAATTAGTAAATCATGATTAATTGAATTAATGGCCTTTGATATATCAAGTGAAGCAATATAAACTTCTTCATCTTTGTCTAATTTTCTACGCCAGTCATCTATTGTTTCAATTAATGCATAATTTGTTGATAATCCTTTTCTAAAACCAAATTGCTGTTTGCTTAAAAGTTTATTCTCTTCAATGTAGATCGTTAATTGTTGATATATGAGTTTTTCAAAAATTTTGCTTATTCCTGAGATAATAGAAATTGGACTGTAATTCGCTGTTTTATCATTCTTGCCCTTTTTAAAAATGGGAATAACTTCAGCCATTTTTAATTGTTTAGGGAAATAGGAATAGTAAATACATTCATTGAAGAGATCACATAATGGTCTTGCTAAACATATAGAGTGTCTTTTAAGAACCATACAGGACAGTATGGCCTTTTTGATTTACTTGTTTTCATCATTTTTGAGCATTTACAAAAATTATGAAGTGAAACATATTTAAATTTAAACAATAAGTGATTCAAATTTATGTTATGATGGTAATTGAATTTAGTAATTTCTTTAATAGAATCTTCATCTTGAAATTTTTTTTAATTATTATTAACAGCACACATTCCATTATCGATAGGCCTACTATGTAGAAGTCGGTCCGTTGCGTGGAATTAACCGATGTATTTCAAATTGAAAGAATGGAGATTGAAATTCAAAATTTGGATTTATGAATATTTTTATAAAATTTGGCTTGCAGTGGAAATCATTAATTGTATTATCAAAATACAGGCTTGCATATAGAAAAGTGATTGTCTTCCACTTCCACAACAATTCTAAAACATGTCAATATTTTTCCATTAATTTGTGCGGAACCAATATTTGCCTGATTCAGTCCCATTTAGCCAGGTTGGATGTGGTCTTAGTCCCATGAAATTTTCTGGTTCCAAGACATACGTTTCATTTGAGCAAAATAGATAAAAATTATTAGTATAATTTTGATATCCTTATTTCCAAGTTATTCATTTTTTGTTACAGTCACCTGAAATGTTTAGTCCCAGTATTTGAGACTGGGATTAGGAAACTCAATAGGACTGAGCAGGCCCCGCAGTACTCTACTCGTGGTTAATCAGTATTAATGTGAACTGAAATATAAAATTCAAAGCTGCGGCATATGCAATAATTGGTTGAATCAGTTAAGATACACAATGTAGTGATGAATTGTTTGGAGTCTGACTTCAGGAAATTTTCAATTTCATTTCTACACGCAGAAATTACTTATGAAGAGTTCAGTTTCTGTTCCATTAAAAATCAAATTAGTAACAAAATTGGGAAATCACACACAGGCGCAATCCTTAAAATATGTAAAATCATGTGCGACAATTCCGTATTTTGTCATGGAAGCTAGAATTTCTTTGGAGTGATTATTTAACCAATATTTTTTACATTCACCAAATTTTGTAGCTGTATTCGCTTTTTTCTTTTGAATTCTGTTGTTTACAACGAATAACAAAAGGAATAAAAAAGTGGACGATGTTCTTAAGTCTGTCTAACTTGATTGTTTCTACAAGTCTACTCCTATTTTGGAGGAAGCGTTCAACACTTTGAATGATTCAGACTAATATTTGTAATTTTAATGCATTTTGTCATTATTTTTAAAAAATTGTGTTTACATTACATTAGGGTGCGTTGAACATTTTCTATTGTGTTGATAATGTCTGTATTTTGAATTTGCATTTCCATAAATTTCCATTAAATTTCCATTCCATAAAATGATTTCCATTTCCATACAGAACACTGTCAAAATGTGTAACTATTATATGTTTTAGATGGTGTCAATAATTAATTTAAAATTCTAACAATATTGGAAGAATTTCAAAATTATTGTAACACATTTCGCGCCATAATTGGTTTAGCAACAAAAGTCGTATGGCCTAGACATACTAAATGTATGAAAAGTTTTCTTTTAGTAGAAACGTATATAATTACAATAAATCTAAATTACATCTAACAAAATATTTTAAAAATTCATTTTAAATGTTTAAAATTTTGTTTTATGTTCTACGTAAGCTTTTTGCTGCAGGTTTTACAACTTTTGGATTGAAGAAAGGCATAACTGCTTTTAAATAGATTGCTAGAGGCCTCTGTTATGTGCGTCCAATCAAATTCAAGCAAATGAATGAATTATATTTGAATGACATATTATTTTAACAGATTTCTTATGAAATTGGAGTATTCATTTGATTATTAGGATAATACTAGTCAAATTCCCTTGAAATGGAATCTCTGTTCTGCTGGGACGTAGCCAGGATTTTGAATAGAGGAGAAGGGGGCATGTCAAGTTTGTAATTCATGAAATTATCATATCTAAATGACACATTTGTGCTAGAAGACGCTCCCATTGGTCTCTCCTGGCAGTCCAGACATAGAACCGGTCACCACAGGTTGAAATTATAATATTTTCATCAACTGAAAAACTTAAAAAGAAAAGTGATTTCTTGTCATCAATAAATATAATTTTGTATATATAATATTATCTTTTCAATAAGCTGGGAATGGTCAATAATGACAATATATAGGGCAATAATACAAACTATTGGTTAAATTAATACAGTACAAAATATATAATTAACTACGTTCATTAAAACGATATTTTCCTTTATTAATCGTTTACATATACTAAAACAATAGAAGCAACAGATAATTAAATTGTATATTATGAAGTCATTCAAAAACTTTTAAGTAACGATTTTCGGAATTTTTCATTCGTCAACAAGTATATGAAAAAATTTATTGTTGAGTTGAAATTTCTAAAACCCAATGCTGTGTGCCAGAATAAGTAATTGTATGAACTTTTCCAAAAATTAGCATTTTCTTCAGGAGTACTAAAATAGCTGCGCAATTGGAATAAATAATATGGCAAATATACACTAACCATAGCCACGCAACATGCCACTAGGGTAATAGTTACACGTACATCATCTTTTGCAAATGTTTTCTTAAATTTTTTTTTGGCAATGTTAGCTCTGTAAAACAATCGAATCACAATAGCGATATTGCCAAAAGTAATAATTAACAAGGGAATGGTATAGCCAATAAATATATTACTAAACAAGAGGTACTTGTTATCTGCACGGAAGCACCGAATTCCAGAATAGAGACGTCCAGCCCAAACCACAGTGCTTGGAAAATAATCGTATATGTCAAACTGCAGAGCTGCGTGGGTCAACGAAAATAGACATGTGATTATGCAAACATTTTCTGCATAACGTTTTTTATTCCATTTTCTGGCAAAATCTATTGTATAGGAATTGATAACTCTATCTAATGTTATTAAAACAACACTATATGTAGTGTGGAACAGATTGAATGTCATTATTGAACTCCAAATTGAGCATGCTTGAAGAAAGCTGTTTAATATGAACTCTTCAGGGTAAATGATAAAGGGAAGGTTGAATACGGGAAAATCAAAACAGTTGAGAAGATCTGCAAAAGTTAAATGAGCTAAATAGGTTTGTGAGGCTTTATTCTTGACGAAAGGATTCCGCTTAATGATGAATAAGACTATGAGGTTAGTAGGGATCCCAAGTATTCCAATTATGAGGCTGTGCACTAAAAGGAAGTAATCTTTGTAATAGCCACCTGGTTTGTCAAATGTTACATTTGTCTGAATGCTCATTCAGTATCTAAATTGTTTGTTTTAAGAAATTCATTAAATCTCATTGGCTTATTGCAAAGTTTGCTTTCATTTGCAATGGATTTACTCGATTAAAATAACGTCTTTGTTATTATAGTGAAAATTCAGATTTCGGTTTATATAATATAATCAAAAGTTTTTGTATTAAAATAAACTTTTCAAATATGTGATGGAGGAAGCATATTCAATTTGAATATGAAATCGATTAAGTTCAAAAACATTTAATAAATAATTATGGTTTCAAATCAAAATTATCCTGGCCTCATAACGGATTTTTTTACTTCACCTATTTAAAGAGAATTCAAATATAATATTACATTGCCTGTTGCTATGTCATTAGATCTTTGCCTAAACATACAGTGGAATTTTTTCAGTTTTTCAAATTCATTATTTTGGGTGGCCAGTTGCACCGATTATTAAAGCTTCGGAATAGTTTTGTAATTTCTGTTTTTTTAATAAACATTACTCTTTTTTAATGCAAAAATGACATTTGATAGGCTAAATGTTGAATATGCTTAGAAAATATATATTTTTAGTTCAAAAATTCAAGATTCACAGGCAGCAAATAAAGTGTGAAATTGAAAATATGTATATATATAATAACTTTAGTTTTGTGGAATTAAAAAGACACAGTAAAAAATGAGACTTATAGCTATACTCAATTGAAATATCAACGCGTTTTGAACTCTAGGATGATAATTTAATTACATAAAGCATAATTGCAAATGACTAGTGACTACTAAAAATTACGTAAAAATACTTCTGAAAGTAATACTTATATCAAGCAAATACCTAACCCTTAATTTTATCTTCCAAAAATAAAAAAAATACTTACTTACTATTTATTAAGTACATAGCATTAATGAATTTTTTTCACAATAGCAGAATTTTATTACCAAGGGGAATTCTAATTGGTCAAATCTTATCCAATGATGCGAAATTTCAAAATTTAATGAAAATCTCTTTTTGTAAACGCAAGTCTTGCTATCTTAGGTAATTGGTCAATGCAAATATTTTGCCGATTCATAGTATATGTACCGTATTTACCCGTGTATAAGCCGCATCCGTAGATAAGCCGCACCCCGAGTTTGGGAGAAGATTTTTAAGAAAAAAAGTTTTTTGAGCAATATAAAAATTCACAAGTATTGAATCAACGAAGCATATTTATTTACATTAGTCATATATTTTTACAACTTTCAAGAAAAGAAACCTGCATTTCCGCGATTTATTGCCTATCTTAATACATTAAGTAAAACTATAAATCTATATAGATCTTGTAATGATGCTCCTCTAAATTGCTCTTGATATTTGCATGCATATTATTTCTAAGCTAACAATACATTCTAATACTTTAATATTGTGATATTTTTAATAAATTAATTGTTTGTCTTTTAAACAAGGATATTACATTACCTTAATGTATATTACAGCAAGATCACGTACTTTAGTTTACAATATATGTGCAAATTATGTACCTTCGCGAGATGTTTCTGTAGATAAGCCGCACCCCCGCTTTGGGAGCAATTTTTCGTGGAAAAAGGTGCGGCTTATACACGGGTAAATACGGTAATTCTTATAGAGATTGATTATAGATATTGTACATATGTTCTAAACTTTACCAACTACCCTCTATTCATCCATTGGTTTTGCAGTTAATAAGAATAAGAATAAGAAAGTCTTTATTTAGTAATTGTTTAACAATTGCAGAACTGATGACTCATTATTAAATAGCGTCATAAAAATACAAAATGATTTTTACAGTAGAATTAAACATGTGTAAGTTGCGACATTATTACAATGTAATTAGTTACGTGAAATAGTGTAATCACTATATATATTTTTTTTGTAAAAAAGTTTTTAACTGCTTTTTAAAAGACTTAAAATTTTTGTGATTTTTTAATAACTTTTGGAAGGTTGTTCCAGTAGCTGATAGCGCTATTAATAAATAAACTTTTCAAAATATTTTTATGAAATTTAATGCAAGCAAATTTTTTCGACCTCTTTCGGATATTGACGTTAAACTTGATTCAATTGCAATTCATTAATTATCTTAAAGAAGTTTACTACCACGTTATCAAAAATGATTAGCTGTCTTGGGGAAGGGTAGTTGCAGGTATGTAATCTTTCGTTTTGCTAGAGTTTTTTGACACACTTTCAGAGCCCATTTAAACTGGGTTTCAAGCTTTTTTTATAATTTATAGTGTTCATTAGGTGTACTTACTACATTATTAAATCGATATGCATGTCACTTATGTTGTAAATCTCAGTTTCAAGAGTACCCAATAAGTCATTATAATTTTCACAATTCAAATAACGATGGAATCTGCTTCACCCTAGAAATTTGGGTGCAAGCTAAATGCAAAAAGCATTGATTAATCTTTGACCAACACTTACTTTACAGCTAATGTTTACTTTACAACTTTTTTAGATTTTTAATGAAACAGAATAGTAATGTTTGCGGAATTTTGTGTTATATAGAGGTTTTAAGCTTTCCTTGCAAGTGTATTAAAGTTCATTGCGTTAATAATGCAAAACAATAAAACTTTTTATTAAAATTTAAAATTTGGTTTTGTGATTTACAAGTATAAACAATTGGGAATAGATACCGTACATTTGAAATTCTTTACTTTACATTTTATAGTTTACTTTGAAAAAATGTGCATAGCTATCGCACCATTTTAAAGTATTGCGTTTATATCAGTAAAATAAATTTGAAGTGATTGACCTATAAAGTGAGTCAATTTTAAGTGTTTGCAATTTTTATATTCTTAAAATGAAAGGAAGGGAGAGGTTTTAGAAATACATGTTTGTATCAGTAGCAGTGAATGAAATTTAATTTATCCCTTTGTAGGTTTTGCCCGCTGTGTGATGATCAGGCCTCGAAATAGGATTGTTGGCACAGGAGTATGCATTTCGAGAAAGGGACCACATGTTCTCGTTTTTTCATAAGCCTTAGAAATTATTTGCTACAATTAAATATTTTCTTAGCTAAGACATGCCAATATTATTTTGTGCAAACAATTTTAAATAGTTATAAATTTAATGGCTAAACGTTTCAACTATTGCTTCTGAAATACTTAATAGATTCGTTCCCAGGTCACAATTTCCGAGATGTTGCACCTTTTCTACCAAATGTTGAGGCTAATATATCTGCTACATAAAAACAATTTAATCCCTTTTTGTTTTTGTGGTGGATATACGCCAATGGGTTGGTGTCAAATAGTGTGGCATGTTTACTTCCAGCTTCAAAATACATTGACGTTAAATGATATTTGAAAATGACTTAAGCCTATTCGAACTCAGTTTTTTGAGCTCATCCATCTGCCCTGGAGGAGTGTTTTCCCATTACTCTCTGGATTTGATTATGAGATTGAAACAATATTTTGCACTAAGATTGTTTATGTCAGGACTATAATTTTACAATGGTAAGAAATTTGATGCAATCCGTATATTAGATGATGAAGTCATCAAATATCGAAATTTGATCATTTGTTGAAATATATTAAATATTGGTTTTAAGCAGTTGGAAATAATAAAATTCCTTATTATTCATTTTTAGCCTATCAAATATAATTTTTATTTTTTAAAATACTTTTTGCATATCAGCAATAATAACTATTTGCAAAAATTCGAAAACTATGTTCCACAGTTAAAGGCAATACCATTAATAATGTGAGCAGATATTTAGAAAATATTTATTAAGGGGGTTAGGTTGCCCAATAAAAGTTAAGAAAAGTCATCCAGACCCATTAAGAAAGCTCTATATCTTGTTAAGCAATAATGGGAGGGAGTTCTTCTCTAAGAAGAATAGAATTGGGGAGTACAGTTTTACTGATACTCTGTGAAAATGAAAATTTGATGAAAACTTTTTAGTAACTTAATTTCAATTCGTAGTTTGAATTTTAGCATGTGTGCATTCATGCAATAGCCATAGGTAATTTTCTTTTTAATATCTTCAGGCTGTTTGATATTGCTTCTTAGAAAAGACTTTGTTTCGAAACATGATATAAGGCTCGCGCATTTTCTATAAACTTGACACACCTAAATGTTACATGCAAGTGGAGAACTAGTAATTGACATTTTTAATGTATCGTTTTTTAACACCATGATGATGAAGTTCAACATAGATTGAACATTTTTATTAAATTTGATAACATTTATATTTATCATGCTTCTCTTTAGATATTATGATCAGGGTTTAAAGATGCTTTATGGTCCGTTAGACTTAGTGCTAGTGTAGTTTGCTGAGCTTTTCTGAATTTTTTCTATAGTTACAATAATGTGTAGCACATGCATGCATAGGCCTTACTGCTAAGTGTAATCAGTAAGTATAGGATTAAAATTAAAAGAGTTAATAAAAATCGCTCCAAATTTCTTCAATTATAATAAGTTTTGAACAATGGGTAAATTTCAAGGATACAGTTAAAAGTAAAATTGAAATCACCTGAGAAAATATCACTCCAATCTAATGTAAATACTAAGCACTTAATTAAACCTGACTCATAGATGGTTTTGAAAAAAAAATTTTTATTAATGACTAAAAATTGCATATTTTCTTTCATTTTTCTAAGTGCAGAATTATGATAAAATCTAACTCCATGTTGTTCAGCATTTAATAATTTTTGAAAAATTGTTAAATTTCAACCTTTTCTTGAGCATTTACTATAGCTTCAAAGTATTACAACATTCAAAATCGAATACAAGTCAGAATCTGTGTTGGATTCAAATTCGAATTTGAATAGACAGATCCGAAAATTCTGACCTTTTTAGAGTTCAAAAGTGAATTTCTGGTTTAATTTTTTATTACAACTATTAATAAAGATTGCTAGAAAACTGACTTCTTGTGGTTTCTTCAGAATGTGAAGGGTACTGTTTTCTTACAAATTTGACTAAGCGCACTTTCTTAAATAAGGTTGATTTCTGTTTTTAATAGTTGGAAAACTAAAAGTAATGATGAATTTGTTCTTGATTTCAGCGCATTCATATTTGAATTGTTTTTAATAAATTGCATTTAATGAATTTAAAGTGGAATTTGTAATCACTTTCTCTTACCTAAGAAATTGCTAATTATCAAAGTAATTGTTTGCAATGTACACATAATTGCATTTAAGTATAATTCAACTTAAAATCTATTGCATGCACAAGGGAATAATTTTAAAACCAAAAACAAATCTTCTGAGTGTTATCTCCAATTTTAAAATGTTTTCTTGTTGGAAATCGTTTACCAACTTTCTTCTGGTAATATTAGTTTGGTTTTTTGGCATTGGAAGATGTAGAAACCTAGAATTTAACCTAGGCAGGAATTAATTCCGTGAAATTTTGAAACAGCATCAAATTTGCTTAGGAATCAAGTAAAGCGTTTGAGAACATTAAATAATGACTGAATTTTTCCAAATTGCTTTGACAATAAACCTTTCTCAGCAAAAAGATTAAGTTGTTTTCCATTAACTTTCGTCACTTCAAAATTGAAAGAAACGCATTTTCAATTTTTATAAGTACCATTTTCTTAAATGTGAAAAGACCCTCGAATTCCAATTACTCATTCAAATCTAGCAAGGCAAATGTTTCTTGACATTTCAATTAAATTTGATATTAGCGATTAATGCTCTCGAAGACATTCTAAATAAATGATATTTCATAGTAAGATTCAAATAAAACTGAACTATAAAGAAATCAGTTTCACTTAACAATAACTTCAAAGGCTTTTGAAGCAAAATCCGATTCAATTTAAATCCGAAGTTGTGCAACATGTATTATTGTGCAACAATATCATTTATTATACTTCGTGTAAAATTTTAGAATAAATGTAAGTAGATCAGAATAAAACAATCAGATGTATTACCTTAGAACATCAAGACTCCGAGTCCAGATTCGAAGAAATTGTAATTCTGAAGCTGTTTGACAATAAATAGCTGCAAACTTCCCCGTGGTCCCTACACGTGATTGATCACACACTAAGGCACACTAGAGCCTAACCTAGTGAATCTTCATCCTTCTGATTGCGCAACTATCCGGAACTTCTAATGGTTATCTCTACTATGAAGTATGCCCTGAACCTAACAAATTATTGAAGAATTCCTCTAAAAATAAATCCTGAAATGGACCTTGTTGCTGCAGCTCTTCAAACTTCATGGACTGCCTGCTTCCAAATGAAATTGACTGCCATACATTCCCTTCTGTAGATATCAGTGACTCTTCCCGAAATAGTGAGCAGATATGAAAGATCATTCTTTGTTATTCGATCGTAAAGATAAATTTTAGAGCAAAAATGCGGAAAAAGCTTACATCGATAAAACGGTTGATCTTGATGTAATGGTTGACAAGTTCCCTATCAAAAATTGATGTTTAGCATTTGTTCAGTTTAATACTTCTTAGTTAGCAAATCATTTAGAATCATCAAGGTTATTGAATTGCTGAGATAGAATATATCGATTTATCGTAGTCTAAAATTTCAGCGACCGTAGAAAGATTGTGTTTGGGTTATATTCTAGGTAATTGAAAAATTGTCATCAGTGGATCTCAATTTGGTTTAATACTCCAAAATTAATGGTTAGATAGAATTTGATTGTCACATAAATTTTTAAGCATATGTGTTACTAAAAGTTTTATAAAAATCTGAGAAAAGATTAGTTATTCAAATAGTTTATTGTTAAGCGAAACTATTTCTTGGATTGTGTCTTGGTTAACATCATCTTTATGAATTGCTAAGTAGAATAAAATTAACTGAAAACGCTATGCAGCAAAAATATACTATCGTCAGAAAAGGTTTTCAATCTAAATAAAAATAAGGATAAAGTGTATATTTGTAACTTATGTCAATGTAACATGAAAGGTCTATTAATTGCAATGGAAGCTATAAAAGGAGCAGCATAACAGTAAATAACTTAGCGGATCGCTTTTGAAGTTAATCAAGGATTTGAAAAAATTGAATAGAGGGTTGAAAAAAGGCAATCACGATATAAAAAATGCATGAAAAATACTGGAGGAATACAGAAAAATTAGACAGAAAAGAATACAATATGATCTGAGGTAAATGGCAAGTGTAGATTGGGTAGGAAAGAAGTGGAGATTGTAGGTTATAGAGTGGCAGGGTGTGAGAACTTGGTGCAGAGTGAGTAGAACTTCAAGCATGACAAGGTCGGATTGGTACATTGGAGCAGCGGGTTGCATGAACATAAGTCCCAAGGAATTCAGCAAGGTGATTGAGGAAAGGAGACCAGTTTTGTTAGCTGTAATATATCGAAAATAGGTGAACAAATTTAATTCTATGGAAAAGGATTTAAAATTATTAGCATGAAAATACGTTTAAACAATGTTACATCCACAGCTGAGATGACATCTTTAATAGTAATATACTTTCTTGAAGCAGCCATTTAGAAAAAAGCATAAACAAATATTTTGCATGCATGCAGTTTGTGAGTAATTGGGTAATGAAAGAAGTTCATTATATCATGTATATGTTAAATAAGATCTCATAGCAACCAAGATTTGGAAAAAAAATTTAAATTCAAAATAAAAATGTTTGGTCAGAACGCCAGGTTGAAAACTTGCCAAATATCGGCGGCTTATTTTGCATTATAATTAATAATAATGCGTGATGTGCCAAATATGGCACGCGTAGTTCTCCACAATTCCAGCATTAAAAGTGCAACAGAACAAGTCCAATTAATAAAACCAAATTTTTGCTATGAGTAGGCCTAGTAATCTCTGTAAAAAACGCATGCTTGTATTGTCTAACTCACATTGATGAGTGAAAATCATCAAATTAAACACGCATAGAGCAAAGATCTCATCTACAGTATTCATAAATATATTATTGAGTTCTAATTCATGCTTCTAACATGTATTTTGGCTTACTTATGGTAAATGCAGCACCACATATTCATTAATGCAACATTGGTTATTAAGCAAATGCAAATACTATGTTTATTAAAGTCAGTGAGGACTCTAAAATTGATGTGCCACTTGCTTCCGATTTTTATTGTAGGAGGGGCCAGTCCAGGTCAGCCTGGGTCTCGTCACTGAATACATATTGAAAAATTTATATGGAAATATTAATTATTTTTTAGTGTATCAATCAAGATCAAATTAGATTTAAAAACCGAAGGTCAAATTCAAAGCTTAGCTGTATAGATGGATTAAACTGATTAGAGCAGACGATTTTTAAAAGAATAATTCGATGAGCTTTCATACTATCAATTTAGTTCTTATTTTATTTGCAGAGCATAAACAAGTTTTTATTTCTTAGATTTATATGCATATCTATTTTTTTATTTTTATTATTTATTCATGAATTTTTGTAATACTATCCCCATTATGTAGTTATATATTGCTCTTTCTATATGATTGCTAGAGAATTTTTCTATTTCTCTTTTATTTCTCTCAGAAAAATAATAGTTTAGAATTCATTATACTACTAAATCAAATCATATTATTGGCAAAGGATAAACCTTCAACATAAATTATACCATAATATGGAAATTGACTCGTCAAAATTTTTGTCCAATTTGGCTAAATGTTTTCACAATCTTTGGTAAATAGCTAGTCTAATTTTTCAAATTGACCAAAAATTCATATTATCACAGGGTCACAGAGTCAAACTATTTCAAAAAGGAAGCGAGTTACCTGGTCACTAAGCAAATGTGACCGGTTGCAATCTGTCACGCATATCTCTTGTTATTGGGAAACATGCCACAATGTATATCACATGACAGCCTCTGTTCCAAATGAGTTCAGCAGACAAGACTGAAATGATGTACTCACATTTTTGAAATATTGCAGTTTATTTAAATATCTCATTAAAAATTCTAGTTGCACTATAGTATTAACGGTTGTATTTAATTTATTAATTAAATAATGCTATTTTTTAAGATTGTAAGAGTGATGCACAAATTCAAATTATCTCTGAAAAATTTCAAAAACACATAGTACGACATCAATATATCTTAAATTTTTAAATGTCTTCATTGCAACATATATTTATTGAGATTTTGAGTACAAATCGCCTCTTATCTGTATATATATATATATATATATATATATATATATATATTAGGGTGTCCTTATATGACAAAAAAATTTTTTTCGATTTTCACAATGCATATCCTCTATATTTTGTACTAATGCTATAAGATACTCAAATATAAAATTTCGTCCTCCTGTTATATAATCACTACAAATGTTAAGAAATATCTAAATAAAAGTAACAATTCAATTAGATGAACATTAAAATTTAATTAAAACTATAAATTAATAACAATCAGTAAGGGTAACTTCTTTTTAGAGTAGTTCTTTTACAGTCTGGATACAATTTTCTATATTCCTGCACACAGCGCAGCAAGAACTGTTTTTGTTCCTCTTCAGCCGTAATAAGCTCGTTAAAATCTTGCATTAATTTAACAGCCCTTTCATCTGTATCAAGTACAACTCTCAAATAACTTATTTTTCCTTTTGCTTCCAGAAAAGCAGCGTTATTGTTCCAAGAAAGTACATTTTTCTTTAGAAAACAGTCGTCGATCTGCAGTCGTGATAAAAAATTTTTGCTCTTTTCCGATACAAAATCATCAAGTGTTTTATCTGAAGAAAAAATATGAATAACTTAAATAACCAAAAAAATATAAAAATATCACAAAAAGTAAATTTAACTTACCAAACAACTTTGGAGTCACTTCTTTCTCTGACGGATCATAGTTTTAGTTTTCCCTCTGTGTCTCCTTCCAAAAAAATACGCACAGTTCTACCAATTCGCGGTAGTCATCTCTTAGAAAACCTTGGTCTAATTCTTTCATGTAAAACGTTAACAAAGCTTGAATGTCTGTCCCGGCAACACGTCCTTTTACGAAATTAAGAGATGGTTCAATGTTTCTAGAATCGATGCTTTTCCAATTTTCTCTTAATTTTTTGAACATCGGAATATCTGGTCTACTAGTAATTTGCTTTATCTTGCATTCAAAGACAGCTTTTAGGACCAATTCATAAACATGATGACGACAGGTGAAAAGCAGCAATTCTCTTTCTAAAGTTTGCTCCAAAATAGACAAGCTCCATTGAAACGGCCAGTATTGGAAGTTGTTGTGTCGCAGCACATTATTTGTACTTTATCGAGAAGGTTCCAGTCAAAGAGATTTGTTGTGACAGCCTTAGCTTGATGTTTTCCAGAAGAACGTTTTAGTTTCGGCACTGCAAGAAGAAGCAACGGGAAATCGTTATTCTTTTGAACTTTGTACATCCAACCCTGGTAATAGTTTTTCACCCAATGAACTGTGACTACGTCGGGTACATTGTTTTGGAAGTTAGATTTCATTGCTTCTGCCCTAGATTTTCTAGTTTCAGTACGAATTCGCTGAATCGATGATTTGTTAATAGGGATCTCATCACTGCTCAAACCAAGCGCTTCTACCCCCGCATTAAGAATGTAAACTGAGTCTCTAATGCTTAATTGGCATCGATCTAAAGCTGCAACTAGTTTAGGTGTAATGAGATTCTTACTACCTCTTTTTGAACTTTGTCTATGGCAGGAAACTTTCGTCAAGTTGAGTTCGGAATTCAAGATCTGTTCTTCGTCTGAACTTTCTAGACTTTCTAAGTTATTACTGGTGGAAGTAGATGCAACAGCTAGTGATTCTTTTTGTCTTAAAATTCTTTCTTCTTCTTCCAACCATCGTTGCATAGATCTTTCTTCTTTTTCGCCATTTTGGTCTACACCACTGAAACATCCCGACCGATCTGGCTGTCTCTGTTTCATTAAAAATAATTTGTCTTTCTCTATTTTCATTCTTTCCAAAGCATCAGCATGTGCAATATCAAACAAATTATCAAGATCAATTTCAAAATTCTTTTCTCAGTTCCTGAACGTTACCTGAGTTTTCTTACAATTTTTTTGCAACTCTCTACAAACATCATATAGATTAACAAGTTTCTTAACGCAGTTAGGAAATGCCCTGGATGGAATTCTTCCTTTTTCCCAATATATGATACACTCCCTAATCACAAGATTTGCACTTTCACTAACAGTCAGATTAACCTCGCGAATATTGTAAAATAAAACTGATAGAACTTGTCGATTAGATGGTAATTTTGCACCATTTATTTGATAGCTAGGCGGTCCCAATAGGAAAATATTTTGTTGATCACTCCGTAATTTCATGTGTTTATGCACTAATCAATGAAACACAAATAATCTAAAAAAACACCTATGAAATTAGGTTGTGAATGATATATACTCACAGTGAACTTAAAACAATTTTACCCCCAGTAGTTGAGAATGCTACAAACGACAACCCGCATATTTTCAAATAAAGTTTTACCCTCCATTTATTGTGTGTTTTCTTAGTATATATATATATATATATATATATATTTTACAACGTAAAAATCAATTAAAACAATTTGTACCATTTAGAGGTAGTTTTTAAGCTGCTTTTATATCAGTTTTTTAAATTAATTTATTCAATTTATTTAAAATATACATTAAGTATAGAGCTGTATTATTTATTTAAAAATTTATTGAATCGACTACTGCGATTGTATGTCAATTATTATTTTGACTGTGACCATTTTAAGAAATAGCTAAATATTTCGGATTTCGTTTCGGACCTGCTTTATTTGATTTTATGTCTCAACTTAAGTCTAGTATTGTACTATTTATTAGTATTTTATATAGACTGCTGCGTTTTTGAATTAGTGACTTCCTCTGAATTCATATATTTGAAACATTTTCAGAGTATATGTAAGGATTTCGGAATATCTTGAAGAATCTGAAAAATATCGCATTAGGACCTGTTTTGTTGCTTCTTAAATATTAACTTGCGTCTAGAATTGTAATATTAATCAAATATATTCAATAAATTATTACATAGCTATAGTGTAGAATATCTTGAAAACAACATATAGATGGCAGAATAAAGTATTCAATCTTAAGCAATTTTCTTGGCCGTAGCCGGCCGTTAGCCGTAATGCTTTGACCATAGCCGGCCATTGGCCGTAAAGCTTTAGCCATAGCCGGCCGTTAGACCTAATTTTTTTACTATAGTCGGAGATTTTCACCACTACTAAGTGCAATACTGTAATTTTCAATACAACAATTAAAGCATATCCATAGTTTGAACAATTACAGAAAATCATAAAAAAGGCTGTTTTAAAAACAATACAAATAAAATTCATGGAAAAATTCTGTATTGTCAATATTGCAATGCATTCTGTGTACTTCTTAAGCATAAATATATATATATATATATATATGTATATATATATATATATATATATATATACATTACATATACAATAGCATCACTTTTATTATTAAAGCTGAGACAACTTGTAACCAATTGCAATTCATATATGAATTTTAAGCCGGTATTTTGGTCGTGAAACAAAATATTTGGCAGCAACCGGCCGTTAGCCGGTAACAGCTAAGCCGTGGCCGCGGCAATGGCCGCAAAACACTAGCTGGCGTCTGTTTTAAAGGACAAACCATTTTCCCCATTTTCAAAGAATTTCCTCTAGGCCTATTACCAAATTTTGTATTGCTTTGGCTGAGGCTGTTTGGAAATTTCGAGTTTTTTCAAAAAGAATTAAATTTTCTCCATACCTAATTAATGTTCATCTATTTATAAGGTTTTGAGCCCATGAAAGCAACAAGGAACTGTAACTGTTTCCCTTTGAGACGCGCAATGAGCAAAGTCAGAGGTCAGAGGTCACAGGGGCAGAAGATACTTCCAGATTTGGCATAACTTTAATAGTTTTTAGCTATAAGTATTTAAATAATTTTTTTATAGTATCATGAAATTTTTTCAAAAATTCCCACTCTGCTTAATGTTATTATTTGCCTTATTCCATATTAGTCTCGCTATACGTCAAAAAATATTGAATTCCTAAATATATTAAATAATTCTACGATATAAAGCCAACATACCGGAGAGCAATATATTTGTGAAAATCCGCTCAATGTGAATTAAGAATGATATGTCATTAATACAATTTAATGGAGTGTCTATCTTATCTAATTGCTTACTACTACTACTACTACTAGGCTTTATTAAACTGTAGATAAGTATACAATAATATAGAATAACATAAATATAAAAAGCATTATTAATATTTACAAAAATTAAATGATTTTTTGCAGTTACTGCATAAACATAAAAAGAATCGTTTACATCCATTACTTTCATATGAATTTTCTAAAAATTCATAAAGAATATCGTACATTTTCTTTTTGCTAATTTTTGGATTTCCAAAGAAATCAAAATTGTATTCCCGAATTAAATAATTCCCAATGCAGCAAATTCTATTAAAGTACCAATGATCACTAGTATTTTTCTTCGTTTTCTTTATAACAAATAGTAGACTTTTAGTTTTTTGATTGTTTTTGAATTCAAATGAAACATAGTCTAAAATATTAATTAAATCATATCTTCCATGGATTATATCTATTAATTGATGGACATCCTTTAATTGAAGAAATAATGAAACTGGTAGGAGTTTATAGTAAATTAAAGCATTTTTGTATGCCATATTACTAATCCATCTTAAACATTTTTTTTGAAATTTTTCAAGTTTGTCTATATCTGTGGAGTTTGCATACCAAATAGGAGAGGCATAAAATAAACTTGGCATGATAATCGATTTAAATAATTTAAATTTAGTAGACGATGGTAGACTTGAAGGTAAATTTCTTCGTAGTTGTAATAATGTTATATTGGATTTTTTAATTCTCTGAAAAATATGATATGACCACGATAAATTATACGATATATTAACTCCTAAATCATTCACATGTTTGGAAGTATCAATCTGAAGATTTTCAGTTTCTATTTTATGCGCTATGTATGAAGAATTGATACTCATTAAATGAAACTTGTGGAAGTTAAATTTCATTTTATTAGTTGCAGCCCATTTTATAATTCTTTCAGTATCAACCACTAATTCTTGAAAGTTATTGTTTGAAATCTTCACATCATCAGCAAAAATGTAGCAAAGTGATTGACAACAATTTGGTAAGTCATTTATAAAAGCTAAAAATAGTATTTGAGCTAAAATTGATCCCTGTGTAACACCACTTGTAATAATACAGCTCTTTGATACGGTATTACGAAATTTTACCACTTGTCGACGATTTTTCAAGTATGATGCTAATAATTTTAAAAAATTTCCACCAATTTTGAATAATTGGAGTTTTTCAATTAATTTTCCATGTGGGACTTTATCAAATGCTTTGCTAAAATCCATATATAATGTAGATATAATTTTATTTTCATCAAATTCTTTATAGACAATATCTAAGTATGATAATAATTGTGCAACAGTTGATCTTTTATTGGTAAAACCAAATTGATTGTTTGATAGAGAATTTCTTATGATGGGATAAAGATTCCAAAATATAATCCTTTCAAATATGAGTCCAATCTTAGGCAAAATACTTATTGGTCTATAGTTCTTAACATTTGTTTTACATCCACTTTTTAAAATTGGTGTAATATAAGATCTTTTCCATATATTTGGAATTGAGCAATTCCGTATGCAATTTTTAAAAAGATTTAAGATATGAACGGAAAGTTCATTTCGAAATTCATATATAAATTTAGCAGGTATATCATCTAAACCACATCCACTAGGAGTAATCATATCTAAAGCTTTACAAACCATATCTAAGTTTATTTGAATTTCATTATATGTTTGTAATTCAAAAGAAGAAAAAATTTCGTCGTTTTCTTCGTAAACAGAGGAAAAGTAGTTGTTAAATAAATTGCTAGCATGTAGTGGATCTTCAGCAATAATTTCTTCCAAATATATTGGGAGAGGAATGGGTGATTGATTCAGAGATTGTACAAATTTAAAACAGTTATTGATATTTTTTGTAGAACACAGACTTTCAATGAATAAAACTTTATCTAATTCAGCAGATAAAAATACATCGTTACATAATTGATAATAGATTTCATTTGGTTTTAGAAGTTTTTTATATAAAGAATTGCATCTATTAAATAAATGAATTGTGTGAGACGTAAAATATGATGGAAAATCATTTCGTTTATTTCTCTTCTTAAGCACATGTAGTTGAATACTTTTAAATAATTCATTGTACCAGAAATTTGTATATTATTCTGTATCTTTTGACATCTCATTAAATGAAAACAATGAACATTGGTAAAATGCCGTTAGGTTTTTATGATCTATCAAATTAAGCGAAAATTTTGATTTACTAATTGATTTATCAATAGAATTTCAGATCATTTATATTGGGAAATGAAATATTAGTATTCATGAATATAATACAATGATCAGAGAAGCTTAGCATAGGAGATATGAAACAATTTTCATCATTTTCCAAATTAGTATCATTTGTAAATATTAAATCAAGAGTATTTCCATTGATATGTGTTGGAAAGTAAACAATTTGATTTAAATGTAGTGATATTAAAAAGTCAAAAATTATTTGATCATATTCATTAGGGGAAATACCACTTGAAATATCAAGTAATGGAAAATTGAAATCACCCATTATGTAGATTAAATGTGAAATACTTGGCTGGTAAAGATCAAATGAAGTTTTCATTTTTAGTATATAGTCAATTATCGTTGTAGAAGAAGGCCGATATTTACTAGTGCTTGGGGGTATGTATAAGCAAATAAATAGCAATAAACTGTTGTCCAACTGAAAAACTGTAGAGCATGCAAATTCGCAATCAACTGAATCTTGTAAATTAACAATCTTAAATGACTTTTTACACAGAATTGCACATCCTCCATGTTTAGAAAGATTTTCGCCTCTTCTTACACATAAACTTGCAATCATATAATTTGTTCCTGAAACTAATGAATCATAAAATGTAAATTCATCCCACCATGTTTCGGTCAAACAAACAAATGAAATATCATATGCTATTATATAATTCATTAGTGAAACTTGCTTCTCAATTTTTAGAATGCTGCAGCAGTTGGTATACATAAATTTAAAATGTTGTGTCGTATATAGTCAATCCACTTGAACTATAGTGTTATCCATAAAAAGCGAAAGATTTCTAATCTTAAGTCTAATTTTTTCCACTCCTTCATTTATTAATAAATATCTCTTCTTTAAACATAATTTTTCTTTTTCACGATCATTTTTACTCAAACAAGGTTTAATAAAGATATTTAAATGCAAGTCTTTTAATTTGTAAGCATTAGAAAGAATTAATCTTTTATTCCATATAGATCCCATGTTTAGAATTATAGGTCTGGGTTTGGAAGAATGAAGTTTTCCAATTCGAAAGAATTCAGTAATACAATTTGAATCAATATTAAGATGTGAAAAAATATAGTTGATATTTTCTCTATCTTGTTTAAGCTTTGCATGATAATTTAACGATTCTTCTGATTCTTTTACACCGAATATAATAATTTTCTGTTTAAATGATTCATCTTTATTTATATGAGATTCTATCGTATTTTCTACTTTAGAAGCGAAATTATCAATGTTTGTATTTAAATTTAACTTTAAGTTCTTTAATTCATTCCGTAAAGAATTTATATTTTCATTCAATTTTTCAATTGATAGAGAAATTGTATTCATTTGACTTTCAGAATTGTTTTCAGTATGAAACAAGAAATGCTTTTTATCAACGCATTCACTACATAGAGTCAAGAAATGTTTTCGGTATTGGATTATTGATTCTATACAGTTGCTTGAAAATCCTGTACATTTTTTATTCAAATGCAAATGTTTATTGCAATTAATGCATTTGAAAATTTTGTCATCTTTTATGACTGAATTACAGGTAAAACAGTTTAAAGTCTCAATTTAAGAGAAATTTCTTAATGTATTATTAAAATTTTTACGTAAGCTAATTAGAGAATAATAAATGTTCAACTTACGTTTCCCACGCATAAATCACGAAATGTTAAAACAGTTATAATTAGGCCGATACATATTTTTATTTAAAATAATTGCAATTTTGACTTTATTGAAAAACTTAAATTTTACTTTAACTTAAAAAATTTACCTTAATATTTTTTCAGCTTTTACAAAATTCGTGTATTCTTTGCTAAACATAATCAACAAAAGCAAAAGAGGCACCAATATAGAAATGCACACTTTCCCAAAGAAAAATTTCTTTTGTCTTGAAGCATGCTTTTTAGTATTGAGAACAATCTTTGCATGGAAGCAATAAAGAATTTCGCTTTTTTTAGAAATAAATAATCTAGGAGACTTAATAAACCCATTGTATCGATCATATATTAACACATGTGGTACCTAGTTTTCAATTGCCAGTCAAGCATCCAAAATTGAGATTGATTAAAACCATTTTACAATTTCAATTCAGTTCAAAGTAATTTGTGACTTACACTAAAAGTAGTTCTTGCCCTCTCAACAATTACACCTTTTGTATTGGCATTCTTTGTAAAAAATGACAAAATAATAATTATGTAACTGCTCCAAATTATCTATTATATTAGTTAAAATGAAATTGATTTATAAGAAATGCAATTAGCCATTCATTCTGTAGTAAATTCATTAGCGTGCCCTTTCATTGCCTGGAATTTATTTGTGTAATATTTTACAACTTCCAACGACGAAGCCCATCAAGTAAGTATTGGTCGGAATGGCTTCATGATCACTGAATAGCTTAGCTTTTTAAAGTTGCAGTCTTTACTCTTTCCATGACATTTTCGTAAATATTGCAAACACTATGCTAGAACTGTTATGTCAATTGTTTCCACAAATTTGAAAGAGTTTTATCATTGTAGGATATATTCTTCTATTGAAAATGGAATACCAATGTCCAAGCCAATCACTGCATAAAAAATATTTTTGGCGGTGTGGTATTTTCCTATGGATTTGTAACTAAGAAATTTATATTTTTGAATCCTAAGCGAATTAGAAATGAGTTTCTAGGCTTATAGGTAGAAGCTTCATGCTCGTTAAACTTTTTTTTACAAAGCTCTGCAGTTAAAAATGTTGTTAAAAAGCTCTTCCGAATAATTTTAATCAATCATAGTACATATTTGAAACTTATATTCTTAATAAATAATAATAATAATAATAAAGATTTATTATCCATATATGGATACTAAACAGTAGTATATAAACAAAATTTATATTAATAATATATTATAATTATTATAATATTAATAAACTTATTATAACATAGTAAACATTAATTTGCATTAGTAAACATATTGCATATTTCTTACAGTTGTTTTTAACGGAATAGTTAAAGTTATTTAAAAACTGTTGTTTGAAGAAGTCTTTTAATGATCTTTTTACTTGTTTCAATGATCCATATAAATTGATGGAAGTATTTTGATGTATATAATTTGCAAGTGTTATCATATATGCTTCATCGGTACGTTTTAAGGGGGTGATACACGATTAGTCTTTTGACTATAGTCAAAAAACTTTTTTGACTTTAGTCAAAAGACTAACCGTGTGGCATCCCCGAATAGTCAACTTATTGTAATTTTGAAAGAAAATGGGAATTTTGATTTTAAATAACTTTGCACTTTCATCATAAATGTCATTAATAAATAAACAATATAATTAAGATCGTGGCCATTAGGATGGGCGCAAACAAACAATTTGTCGAAATTGCTTTAGCGTGTTTTTAGACCCAATTCTATTGGAGAGAGAGCTGTTTCAAATGCTAGTTGATTGCGTAGCTATTTCGAATTTTCTATAAAGATTGCAACGTGCTAATTGGGTGAAATGTTTACATAATTCTCTACATATGCGCTTGTTTATGAGTGATGCCCGCGATTATTCTGTTCAATTTATATCAAATTCAAATTTATCAATTTTCTTACACCTTTTACAATTGATCAAACGACACATCTATTTATTTCGAATTTACAATTTGGAAAAATCTTAACATCATAATCCTAAAATCAATCCAAAATTATGGGTACTACACTGAACCAAGAACCTTGGCAAACATCCAAACGTTTAAATGTTTAAAAATAGTCTGAAGACAAAACAGACATTACCAATATTACACACCAAATTGTAATGATACTACACTAGAAACAAAGCTTATAATGAAAAAATTTATTCAAAAAGTAAACAATTGAAATAATAATTGAGATAAACATGTTGAATTATTGTAGAAAATATATAATGTTCTTTAACTTGCAAATGGAATTTTAATAGATTAACATCCTTCGAAAAAAACAAGTTATTTACAGAAATAATTACGCAAGCATAGTCAATTAGTATTCTAGCGTTTTTATTGCTACTGTAGTAATTTATTTTTCAGTCAAAAGATGGCATCTGGATTAGCTGAATAGAAGAACGGTAGTGTTAGTGAAGTGAGCACTTTATATAAGGGAGCCGGGGCTAGTTGATACAATTTTTGTATTAATTGGTTTTTCAGCCAAGCCCTGCAAGCCACACACACAATATTGATACTAACAATCTTGCATCTGTTAGCTACGTTTTATGACTTTAATATATTTAGAAGTTTTAGAAACTTTTGATAAATTGAGCGAAATGTAGTCGTGTGCACATCTTATCAACTTGCCCCAAGCGCAGGGCAAGTTAATACATAACATGGGACAAATTGATACATTTGTCTGTCTATGATAAAAAGGTATTAAGTATTGCTTACTTGCATGTTATTAACAACTGCGCATTAGAAATATGTTATTTAATATCTAAAGGAGTGACTATAGAACTTTGTCAACAAGAAAAAACAAAGGATCAGGACCAGCCTTTTTTAGTATTCCAAGAATCTGGTGTCTTCACGCCCGGTCTGCAAGATAATTGGTATGCAATATCACGTAGACATGATGCGTTAAACCATCATATAGGGTGGCCCATAAGTTTGTATACAGTTAATACAAACATTTAAATAACAAGAAATAGTGAATTAAACACAGCATAAACAACAAAAAAAACATAAAAACAAACAGTATGTATTCAAAGATTAAGACAAATGTTCAAATTGCTTTCCTTCATTGGTAACGCATTTTTCAACACGATGTTCAACACCACGACATACCTTGGAACACAGCTCTTTGTTTTCCGTGATACGATTGAATGAATCAGTTATGTATTGTTTCATTTCCGGAACAGATGTAGGCTTTCTGCCATAGACATCATCTTTGACAACACCCCATAGAAAATTTCACAAAATTGTAATCTGCGGTTGTTTATCCTGTGTTTAATTCACTATTTCTTGTTATTTAAATGTTTGTATTAACTGTATACAAACTTATGGGCCACCCTGTATATTGAACTGCATTCTAAGCAAAATTTCACGTGGTCATTTTCAACTTCTTCCGAAAAAACTTGTCTTGGTTTTGCATATCCAATGTTCCATGGCTCATCTGCACTAGCTTTGTTCTTTTTCACATGCCGAAGCAATGTTGAAAGTGTATGTTGTGGTCCTTAGCCGCATTTCAAGGAGAAGCACTCTCTAAACAACTATTAACTGCTTGTTGAATGCTTGAAGGTATCAGACCATTATCCGGGTTTTTCTTTTATGTTTGCACCATCCTCTAAATAAAACTAAATTTAGTCAAATTCTGTGCATTAGTGAGTGCGCTGATTTTCACTTATTCAAAATTGGCCTCGATGAAATCCTTTTTTGCGAAATTATATTTTTGGGTTAGATGCACAGATCATATCAAAATTTCAGCCAATTTTTAGATCCCTGCTTTTGAATACGTTTTTGTGGTTTTGGGGTACACAAAAGCCCCTGAAGATATTAATTTTCAGAAATCTTAAAATTTTGTACTTGCATCTATTTTGTAATAGTGCACCCAAATATATTGAATTTTATCTAAGTTATAATAATAAAGTTGAAAAATAATATTTACATTTTGGAGATTTTACATTAGTATCATATACTTTTCTAAATTTCAATTTAGAATCTTCAATTTCAGTGTTTAGATTTTATTAGAAGTATCTCTATCATAACAATTTTTTGTGGAGCAGGCCAACAAATTAAAGAATTTTTTTTGACAAGTACTATGAAAATGGGCCGAGTTTGCATGAAATTTAAATTTAAATTTAAATTCGCTTCAAAACAAAATGGTTCGCCAACAGGTTAAAGAGTTTCACAAGTAAAGAAGTATAGGCCTAATTGATTTTTAGAAAT